>JAEIIM010026750.1:0-15334 GCA_018874515.1 Drosophila greeni | reverse complement strand
TTTTCTTGGCACCCTAAATATATCTTTTATTTTCGGGCTATTTATGGACCCTGTAAATACACTTACTTATACTTAAGGCGACTGGAAAGACGATCATATTGTTTTAAAATTTATAAATTTTCTCTTGGCACATACCGCAGTGCCATTGTCTGCCATTTTGTAGATATTTACATACATGTACATATGTATATGCACTATATATAAGCCAAGGCAATATCTTTCATCATTCACTTAGTATTATTTGCTTATTCATTGGGCTTTGTTTGCATTTAAAGTAATTTGTAATTGAACTTTCTGTGGCCGGATGGATGACTATGACTCCGTCTGTTGCGAGTGTTTGCCACTCACCGAGCTGAAGAATTTAATTAAGGTTTTGCTGCATTTTTAATGCACATATTCCGATTGAGTAGGAGTATTACACATTTTTTTTGTTGTGCACAGTAGTTGTCTGACTCAAACAGCTCTTTTCAATGGACTGCTTCGTCCTTCGAGAACAATTCACAAAATAACTATCAAATATACTGTGCACACACCTACCTTCCAGAGAAGCAGATTAGTTGCATGCGAATCTAAGTGAAATTTCATGTTCCATATGCAATTACTGTCCTGGGAGGAGGGCGGACACAACGCACATTGTACGTATTTATACTTATAATTGACAAACACACTACACACTACACACTTCTCCTTGCCACTCAAACATACTCGGGTTTTATTTGCATTTTTCCAGCAATAAATATGCACAATGCGATGCCAACAGTTGACCCAAATAGTAGTCGGGCTGCTCCTTGAGCACCATCTGCTTTAATTAACTCGATAGCATTTGATTGATTGGCCCAATCCCTTAGTTCGGCACCTAAGGCCCACCCCATGGCCACATCCCTCCACTTCCTTGCCAAAGTCAATAAACACATTAAAAGCGCATCGTCTTACAAAATGTTCTGCATCTTCGGCTCATTGAGCAGCTTGTGAGACGAGTGGATACAGGATTTGGGTTCCAAGGCGTTTGCCAGGGAATTTATGCACTCAAATCAAGCGGACCGATAAATTATGGAGCCAGTCGTCGTCGTTATCCTGCAGGGAGTTGCGCCGCTAAGCTGGAGTCGCACGTTCCGTGCTCCTCCTCTGTCCATTTTGAATTGAACGCCGACTGTCCGGGATTTATGCGCGCCACTGGCCATAAAAATATTATTCGCAGACTACACAGACTATGGACCCTACGAATCGGCGCCTAATTGTTCAGGCATCGATTGTATTTCAATAAAATCGAATACGATAAATGCACAGAGGGAAAGAAAGTATTGTATTCGAGAGCTAACTTTGAGAAAGATATTACAAGTTTGAAAATAAAAAGAATATTTTTTTCATAAATATTTTTTCATACAATATTTTGGATAATATTTCTTTTTTAAATCATTTAAAAATGTGCTCAAAACTATGCTACAAAAATACTTCACTTAATTTGTTAAATCAAACATGTTTTTGTATACTTTTACAAATTTTTTCAAGAGTTGTTTTCAAACCGTTGCTTTTTTTGGTGCACCCCTAATATTTCCATTTTAAAATTTCTTCAAATATATTTTTTTCTTCCTGCACTCAACTACAAATCGACGACGTCTGCGATTGGAGCTACAAAATTATTTACTCCCTGGTGAGGCATTTTAATGCATTTTTATTGCGATACTTTTAGCGTCATTTCATTTTCGGCATTCTGCTTTGCCATTGGAATTTTTTCACCCTACCCGTACCCGTTCCGGAGACCCCCAGGGCCAGCAGCAGTAATTTTTGTAATTTTTTGGCGTGGCTTTTAGGTTGGCGTTTATTGCATTTCCTTCTGCATTTAAAGAACGGACGCCAGCCCGGAAATTTAATGTGTGGCAACTATTTGAGGCATGCACATACGCATGCAAAGCGGGTTTTCCGGGCTCCGGAGTCCAGAGTCCGGGGTCCGAAGGGCAACTGCGGCAGCAAGGTTGGGGAGGTGAAAAAAGCCATTGGGGGAGAATATTTTTGCATGCAACTGGAGTCGTTCGGAACATTCACTGCATACTTTTAGGCGGTGGCGAATGTGTGTGTGTGTGTGCGTGCCAGGATACGCATTGAAAGTTGCGCCACTCTTTCCCCAGTTCAAAGGTAATGAAATATATAATTATCCGCAATCGCTGGATCTCTTATTGGGGGTTCAACCCGAGCAGAAATCACCTCAGCTTTAATTACGATGGGTACACTAAGAGAAGGAAATTTGCAAGTAGCCTTAGAACTTCATTTTAATCAATAGAAATATTTGTGGAACTTTTTCATATATATTTTTTTAAATAAATAAATTTGCATATATTAACTTATCTAAAAAATTGGTTACAAATAACTTTCCATTTACCTGTTCAATTTCCAAGGTTCTTTAAGTGTACTTACCATCCTGCATCTATCAGCCTGTCCACAACCTTGGGCACATTCCTGAGAAGCGCAGCTGAGCTCTTCCAATTCACCAGGGCCGTCCAGGGAGAAATTCCAATTGTATATTAAATACTTGCCATTAAGTTTTAAGCAAATTTTAATTACAATGCCGTCGCTGCTTCCGCCATTTAACACGAAAACAATTTCCGCCCGGGCATACATATTTTAGATCAAATATTGCAACTGCTGCATGGCGGCTAAGGGGTGGCTGTGGAGATGGAGTACCCAAAGGATCTGGAGCTGGGATGCGGGTGTTCGCCGTTTGCCTAAATGGTTTTTTTCTCTCTGCTCGGCTGGGCGGCTGGGCTGCCATGAAATATGAAAGTCAGTTCGTGGCTACGTGACTCGGGAGTGTCTATTTTCCGCCAAAATGGGGGGTGGGAGCTGAAAGCTGTGGAAAATAGGAAAATTGCAAAGATTGTGGTGGTTTCCTATGTGTATGTGTGCCTCGCCATGTTGCACAAACGCATCCTCTGTTTACTTATTTAACACAATTTTCACATTTCATAATTCAAGTCGGGCAGGGCCAGGAGTGAGTGTCCTGTTGTGACGTGCGATGGGCGTGGCTGTGGCGATACGCATGCGTAGCCTTGCCTCGGGGTCCCATCACAATTCTGTGTTCCTTCCTCCGCCCCCGCTAATGCCTAATGTTTTCTCGTTTCTGTTGCAACTTTCAGTTATTTTGTGCAACTCTTGGGTTTTTCGAGTGCTGCCTTTTTGTGCAGCTCATACGTAAGTGGAAAGCGCTGTCTGGGATCCTCGAGCGAGGCGACAACCTTGAAAAGCACTCAACAAATAATGGTTGGTCCTTCTTCGTTCTTCGCTCACAATTATATTTTCAGCGCTTCGCCAGGCGGATCACGTATACGCCAGGGTGGCCCACTTACGGCGCAACTTATGATGCGGTTAAAGGGGGTCGCCGTTTGTCGATGAACGAAGATGTTTGATGTTTCAGGGTAGAGTTTATAGGGTTAAAATATTCCTGGGGTTAAATCCTTTTATTCCTCTGTAAAATGTAGTCTCTAAAAATTCTCCCAGTGCATTGAGCTGTCATCTGACCAAAAAACCATAAGGCAAAGGTCTGGTCCTGATTGCTTCCAATGTATGCAATGGAATGTGTGTCTATCTGGGATTTGATTGATTGCATGAAGGGAGAGGTCCTTTTTTTTGGGAAATATTCCTGCATATTCCTGGCGGTCCACAGAGAGTTCCCCCGAGTACCCTTAAGATGCATTCCAAAGGATACCTAATTGTTTCCCTCTTTTTTTATACCTCATTGTGGCGGCTACTTGGTCAGCAACTTCCGCTGCCATAAAAGCACTTCTAAAGGTAATTGTTTAAAAATGGACTTTATTCAGTTATGGTGCAGCATGCCCACATGCATATGCATCTGCATCCGCATCCCCATCCGTACCCGTGCCCTCGCAGCCCCATAGATCGGCTGTCTAGTCATGTGTGCGCGCTGTCCATGTAAATTTTAAGCAACTCTCCAAACTAACAACCGACGCAAATTGCTGCTGTTGCGGTTTATTTTGTGTTGCAAAAATATGCAGGGCCCCCCTCTAACCCTCAGCTGTGTCTCCATTCCCATGGTCCTGCGTCCTGCGTCCTGCTCCGGCATCTGCATCTCCCCGCCGCAGGAGCAAACTCCTCCTGGCAATGGTGGCGCATTGTTTGGCATGACTTTTTGCTGCCCGTTCCGGGTCCCGGTTCCTGGTTCCTCCTGCCCGCTCCAGGAATGTGCGGCGCTTGTTTGTTGTGATGTGTGCTTGCTGGTTGTCGGGCTTGTTATTTTACCCAAAAGCTGTTAAATTGCTTGAAACAAAACAAAGCGGAGCTGGCTGGGAAGAAACTGATGGTCGGAGGAGGCTGCATCCATGGCTACCATAAATATTAAAGCGGGTGTCAAAAGGAATATGTGGTGCGAAATGCTTTGAATGCTGCCAGCTACCAGGGATTCGACAATGGAATAAATGTTAGAGGCGAGGCTCCCTCCTCCTCCTTCTCCCCGGCCAAGGAGGACGACCACGACTCCACACAAACGTGCCCATGATCCCTTTTCGAGATAGTCCAAGGGTCTCGCCGCAAACATAAATCAAAAACAACCGAATGCGTGGACATGTCCCCGATTCTCTGGTCAACTAGCCATATTTTATGCCTTACAATGGCCCTGTGAAAGTTACCCCTTAGATGTGAATTAATTAAAATTAAAAACTTGCCTCTGGCTGAGTGCACCTTGAATGGAGAGACCGGAAAGGAGGGGAATTTCCGCCATGCCATGCATGAATATTTTAATCAAAAATCTTGGCAGAAAATAATGAAAAGAGCAGTTTTTTGCGTTGCACTTAGTGGGCAAAGGATTCGCTCTTTTCTTAGCTGCGAAAGTTTGCTTAAAAATTATGCAAAGCGAAGTTTTCTCGTTCAGGGATCTCTCTCTACCGAAAAAAAATTGGCTCCTTATTATTTATTGTGTGCCGAGCCCTTTCTTGCGATGTGTTAAGAAATTATGCGGTTCGTTCCAAGGCTCCTTTTGCTCGACTGCCTGACATTGAACTTCCCAAGTGCTCGAGAGTCACGGAAGGAGCCGGAGCCAGAGCCAGAGCCGGAGCAGGAGCCATGCCGAGGATTTTTTATTAAGTTTCAAACGCTCAAGAGCTTTGCATCTCTTATCTGGCTGGCAGCCTTTGAGCGGCGTCTTAACTTTTGGACTACTCAAAGTATCGAGTCCTTCTTATTTGTTATGAAAACTTCCCGAGTCGTGGAAGGGGGGCAACGCCGACGACAAGTGCAGCTTGGGCTTAACGTCTATGAAAAGCTCCTCGAGGAAACAGCCCTGTGAAAGTGCGACTGGGACTGGGACAGAGGCTGGGACTGGGATTGGGAAAGGCAAAAAGCCGTGCGCCTTCGCTCCACGGCCTCGAAACAAGTTGGTTCTTACGCCTTGTGTGCAAGGATGTGTATGTACATACGCGCCCCCACATCCTTTGCTTGCTGCTACTTATGTAAGGGGAAGTTGTTGGCTTCCTAAACGGATATACCGACTCCAAATAGTTCTTTCTTCTGTGAGCCTCATTCTTTCATGCTTCTTTACGAGTATTCCGCTTTTTGCACTTGTTGTGGCTGCCCCAGCTCCTGCTGCACTTTTTCTTGTTTGGCTGCGTTTTCCTTTGCTGGTCCCGGTCCCCAGAATCCCGCCCAGAATCGGGATGCGGCAGCACGTGCCAGAGGTGGGCTCCGTGTTCTCTGCAACTTGTGCCCCGGCAAATGATGAGTTGTGGAATATTCTTGGGGAGTCGGACTGCTTCCCGCCACAGGCCATGGGAAAGCTTCTCGACTTTGCGACCCTGCCTGCTGTTACCAGTGAGTGCGAAGCAGTATCTATTGGTGCACTTGAAGCAAAAAATTTGGGTATATTCTTGAGGAGTTTTCTTTGATGAAAAAAGAGTTTAATTCACTATATATATTTTCCTCTAAGAAGTAAAGCTTGTGTTTTCTTTCTTAAAATTTTCTTAATCCTCATGATTCATATTTCTTTCTTAGCTTAAAGTCTCTAAACGTTTCCTCTTACTTACCCATTTCTCTCTCTGCCTAAACTTGGTTATCTGGACTCGTGTTCGCCACTCTTTGATATACACACAGGCTCCGTGTGTCGTGTGGCTGTGCCCAGGAGCCAGTCGAAGATGCTCAGATTCCCAGGAACCCCAGTGTTGTGGTGCACTGTGTTTGGTGTTCAGGGTTTAGTTCACTTGCCGCTTTATATTTACCAACAGCCACTTGAAGTTCATCGCTTACAAACATATTTTCCTTCCTCCCTGCCTGCCTTCCTCCGAAGTGCTTATCGCTTTATGATGGGTTCTGTTCGGCTCTGTTATGTTATCCTTTGCCTGTGAGGGAATTTAAGAGCAAGGTAATAGGAGTTTACAGTAATTAAGAAACTTAAACTAGTCCACTTCGACAGCTAATAGTTTAATATCGGGTATCAGTATCAGTAAACTGCACTTGAATATATTAAATAGGGGATTTTCTAGGTTGGTTTTGCCTCTGCTGTTTCATTATCCAACTCGCAGAAAAAGCAAATTGCGAGTTGGTATAATTTGTGGGCTGCATAAATTCATTGCGCTTATTAAGGCACGCAGGACAAAGGCTCGGAAGTTGTTGGATTTTCCAGAGAGAGAGGGAGAGCTCTGAGGGCAGTAGGGGACTCACGCGTAAAAAGGCATAATCACACCTTGACCACCTGTCCGCGCTGACGGTTGCCGTGAACCTCCTCCTCCTCCTTCTCCTCCTCCACCTCCTCCTACTCCTCCTCCTGCTCCTCCTCCTCCTCCTCCTCCTTCTCCTGCATTTTGCAGTGCATTTAATCTCGGCAACATTTCCTTTGCCGTCGAGGACGCAGCCCATGACATTTCCTACCTGCAGCCCGGCCCCCATCCTTCTCCACCTTTTTCCACCTTCCTTCCGGCTGGGTCTCTCATTTTTTTTGTTGTTTTTACCAGAGCCAACCCTGCGACAACCCTTTACTGCTGGCGACGTTGTCGAAAACAAAAATTAGTCCTGCCGTAAAATGGGCAAAGGAAGTGGTAAGTACCTGTCCCGCTCCGCGCCATCGGGCGACTCTGCAGTAACCGGCTCCGGCAGTAAAAATTCGTAATGTGCAGCTAATTAAGTTCAAAGCATAGTTCCAGGCGCTGGTCTAGTCCTCGTCCATTTACTACGGTCCGCAACCGCCGACAGCCTTTTGCACTAGATCGCCTGATAGCTGGGATGCAGGGATGCAGGGTTGCAGGGATGTCAGGACGTCGGGATGCAGGAGTGGCCGGATGGACTGGCAACAGAGTGACAACGGTTCTGGGGGAACGACGACTGCCTTTTGGGGCCACGTTGACAGTCCCAATCCTCGGTGAAGTTTCGTATGATTGGCCCCGCCGTACAATCCCCTGCTCCTGTGGTCGAAGTTGGGTCGCTTTGTGGCCGGTACATCCTTTATCCTTTATTTCACGCAAATAAAATGACACAAAATTAATTCCGACCCCAGAGGCGAGCAGCAGCATCATCGGAGATCCGGTTTCCTTAAAGCCGATTGGATACACAAATGCTGTGGTAAGCGTCTGGTTGAACAAATATTACATTTGTGAGGAATCAACATTAAACTGTGAGCGTAATAGGGAATTGCAATATATTAAATTACCCAATTCCTCAGGCAATTCTGGAAAATATTTACATTTAAATGTGCCAAATTTATGTTTGATTTAACAACGAAAAATCTCTTGTGTTTTATTATTGTTGAATGCTAATCCTATTTAAAAGAGAAGACTAAACGAAGCTTTAACTTTATTTAAGTTGTAAATAACAAATGCAATGAAAAGTAAATTTGTAAATTCGTAAACCATAAATAATGTAATTATTGTCAATTGAATTTCTTATCATTTAATGTCTCTTTAGTTTCTCCATTTTAATATACATTTTGTTGAGTGTTTGCCGTGTAAATATTTTCGCTTGGCAGCCGCACAAATTTTGTAGGAATTTCCTTGGAAACCCCTTTTGCTGGCACCTTTGACAGGTGGCTTCTCCGGACGGGGCAGCACTTAATTTTACGCCACTTAGAAGTGAAGGCACTGCCACCATTAAATTCATAATTGCTAAGATTTGGCCGCCATTAAAAATGCAAAATGCGTCTAGTGGCGCAGATGCGGCAGATGGAAATCGGGGGCTAACTTCATCGGGAGGCATTAGCAAAGTTTTGTCGCCTTATTTATATGCAAACCGTACTCGGACTGGACTGGTCTGTACCGTGGTGCTTCTTGCAACAATGGAACTAATTGCCGCAGAACTGGCCATTCGGTGAGGAGAGTTTTAAAAAGCGGGCTTCGTTTTGGCATAGGGGTTTGTCTAACTGTGGGTATCAGGGATAGAACTAAGTACTCCAGGGAGTAAAAGTAAAGAGAATAATTTTAGGATTTGATTTGTTTTTAATATGTTATATTATGTATTAAAATTATATTACGTAGTATAGCTTTATACAGATTTAAAAATATAATATTTATTTACCCAAGAATTTTTATATCGATACTCCTTCAAAATATGTTCAGATTTCAAAAAGTTCTCAAACTTGTACTCTTTCCCCATTTATAACTTTTTTACCAATCGATGAATTTTGGCATAAAGATAAATATAACAAAATCTGGGTATTCTATAGTCGGGTCAATCAAACACCTCGTTATTCCAGCTTCAAACTTGTTTTTAATGCTGCCAGCATAGCCGTCGAGTGTTGAATAAATACTTGCCAACTAGTGGCATCAAGGACCGCTGATATATGGGGGCTAGTGATATTGGGCCTGTCGTTTCTGCCACTTTGGTCCTCTTGTTGTCCGACAACCGGACAAACTGGGAGAGAGTAACTCGCTTTGCATAGAATGCCCGCAAAACTAAACAACTAAAAAGCACGCAACTGTTACGAGCTGAGTCCGCCTTATTGCGCTTAGGGGCAGGCCACAATATTTGTCGTGCAGTTGATAAAATCCGGCCCAACCCCTCAACTGCGTCCAACCGATGGTGGCTCAGATTCCATGCCGGAACAGAGGACCAGCGACCAGAGACCAGGGCCGCATTGTCGTTTTGTCTGATGAGTTTTTAAGTACAGACAATTACAAACGACAACCAGGCGGCATAAACAAAATGCAACAAATGCAATCAGCCAGCCAACTTACTTGGCCAAGTCAAGAGCACGCCTCCAACCTCCTCCGACTAATCCCCCTCCCTAATACCCCTGCCATCTCTCTGGGAGATCTCTGGGAGCAGCTTTGCGGTTATCACATTCTGCTGGCCAGTTTAGCTGCGTAATTGAATTAAATTTCGTTTTAAAATGTAAAAGGCTTTTGATTTGGTTTGTAGTCCTTGGCGGCGGCATTTGTACTCCATGAAGTAATTAACATTTGTTTCATTGCCAGGACACGAACTCCAAAGAAGCAGTGGAAGCAAGCCACAGAATAGAGATGAATCATGGGAATTCAAGGATTAAGTATGAAGGAGACTGAATGTGGATGGGTTTGTTTTTTAATTACAAAAGGAAAGACTCCGTTTTCATTATAAAAATATTCATTAAAAAATATAATAATAAAATTCTAGAAACACTTAATTTTAATATCCCTAACAGCAGGCTCTTCGTAGAACACTTTACAAATTTTAAGTGACAGTTGCTTCAAAATATAATATAAATATATCAATAATTTTTAATTTTTAGATTATTATCTTAGATAGTATGTCTGGAAAACCGCTGGACATCTTTCGAGATGCCGACTCTGTGCGATGGTACCGCGGCCTGTCGTCCTCTCAGACAGAAGCCTGCGAAAAGTTGCTGTACGCTCTGCGGGATGACTCTGTTTACCGCGTCCTCAGTAGCCTCTCCCATCTGGGCCTGTATCCGCTGGTGGAACCCCCCCAGGTAAAGGCCATCATGCGCATTAGCCAGGGCAGCGACCTGGCCTTCTTGTGGTTCCTGTGGGAGGCTGCCTACAAGCAGCCGCGTGACAACTACGAGGACATCGATCCGACGCCTTACACGGTCAACGAGCAGCTGCTTCTGTCGGGCATAGCCCACCTGGATATGCCGGCGACCCTGCGAGCCTTGGAGATACTGCTGCCACCTGCCTGCCTATCCAAGAAATCAAGCCTCCAGAGTTGCGTTCGTCTTAAAAAGAACCCGGTTCGAGCCTCCCAGCCGGGGCATAGGGAACAGGGAGGTCAGCCCTACTTCGATCGTCTGGTTAGGCCACGTGCAGTCCCTGTGATGGGCAAGTACCGGCCACCGGATCGCAAGCTGGAATTCCCGGATTACTCGCAGTTCATCGATCGGCTGGGCAAGATCCGCAACGAGCAGTGTCGCTGGTTTGCCGAGTACCAGCTGTGCCCCGAAAAGCGGGTGATCAAGAATCTGCTAAGCGAGGAGCTCAACAGACTCCTCAGTAGTCCCTCACCAGGGGAGGCCGGTGAGCTGTGCGAGACGCATCGCCATATCGAGAAAATAGAAATCCGTCAGCGAGAGGAGAAAGCCAACGAGGTCTTTCTTCGCTGTCTCGCCCAGTTGGATGTGCCAGGAGCTGAGCTGAAGGCTCGACGTAAGGCGATCCTGGCCGATCTGGAGAGAGAAGTCGAACGCGCAGCTGACAAGATCCGAGCAGACTCCCAGCGGCTTCTCCAACAAGTTAAGATCATCCGAAACGAGGCAGGATCGCGATCCTGTCAGCTGTGCAACTCGATGGTCTCAATACCTAGGCCGCGGGCTGATCTTTCCATACTGATAATGGGTCAAGGCGATGGAGACATGCCCAGGATAAGCCGGTGCAACCAACAAGATGACCAGGTAAAGGTGATGCAGCTCAAGCTCAGGGACAAGCCTAATCGCTGTGGAGGTGGCGATTGTAAGTTCTTTAAATCCGATGATATTCTAAGAAGGGGAAGGCATGTCAACCTGGACCCACGTTCGATTCAGAGATCGACCCTTAAATTAAACGTCAGCCGAATTTCCTTATCAAAGGGTCACAGAGGAAGTTTGGCAAAGTCCAATGAAGATTTACCGGTGGAACAACCAACTATCACAACCGAGATGCTCGCCGATCGCATTCCGTTCTGCAGTCGCACTTTGCCCTGTCTCATAAGCAAGAGGATACGTTCTTCGGAATCGAAGACCTTCATTAAAAGGACTGTAGATGGCTTTTCGCTGGACTACAACAAGATTTTCGATCTCCCAGGAATACCCGAGGAACATATGCCCTTGGAGGACCCAGAATACGTAGACGTGGAGGACAAGCAGCCGGTGATTGAAAAGCTCTGCATTGCGGCCCTGAACGAGGGCCAATCAAAGGCGGTCAAGGAGCTGCGACAGGACGAGACTCTTTCCCCGGTCCTAAGAGCAGCCGACAGTTGTGCCGTTGACATGTTTCGGACACAGTTGGCTGAGGCAAAGAAAAATATAGAGGAAAAGGAGAATGATATTAAGGAGAAAAAGGACGTGCTTATAGATCCAAATAACAAGCAGCAGATCGAGGACATTCTGAAGGCCGCTCTGCAGATACTCCGCGCCAATCCACACTATGTGCTGGCCACCTTTCCCAATGCCCATAAGTGGCCCGTGCTCCTCGATTGGGTGGCGGATCGCTATGGAAAGACCATTACCCAGGAGGAGATGGACGCTCTGGGTAAGTCCACGGTCGATATCTACAAACAGATCACCCAGGACAATCAGGACCCATTGCGTGAGTATTTGCGCTTCAAGAAGGGAATGATGGAACTCGGTGGAGAGCCTACTTATCCCAACATAAAGAGCTTTATGTGCATCAGGAGGCAGCAGGTGGGGAAGTACCACAGAAAACTCAACGGATTGGCGCTGGAGCAGGCGCGGCTCATATGGATGGCTCTGCGCGGATACTCAAATCTGGGTGGCCGTATCAAGGACACCTTCTTCGCATATATGCCGGCACGTGAGATCGACTTGCAGCGGGAATTCGTGTGGAGGTACTCCGACTACCGCAACATGGTCCAGAGCCGGAGAGACGTCGAGCACAGGAATCGCTTGAAGGGGAGTTTCTAGATGGCAGGTCGGAAGCCGTGCTCGCAGGAACACTATGTGGCTTTCAATCTGTCATTTGGCAACTCGCCACATCCTTTCATCTGTCATCTGATCTGCTTAGTGGCCGGCGGGCCAGCGTTCGATGAAATCTGTCATTTGGCCATTTTAGGTCGCCACTACTTATGTAAACCCAACTTATGTATAATCCCAATTAAAAATGCTGATGCCCCAACTAAAACGCCCCGGCCGGACGGCAAATGAATAGCAAACACGGCCCCAAAAACAGGGGCTTAGTTTCAGATTTTCAGCTATCGCGAGACCAGCAGATGGCGTGGAGCGGGGTGAGGCTGCTCATTAATTAAAAACAGGGCGGGATACCGTCCACGTAAACGTAAACGTGGTGCGGCGGAATGTGGGGACCAGAAAAACAACAACAGCCGGAAGGAAGGCTGGCAGCCAAGCTGCTGCCATGTAATGGCGGTCCAATGACGCACGTGACACGTGTGGCGTGGCACTGACAATTCGAAATCGACTCGCTGACAGCCGAGTGACGACATTTCGGGCGGGACACGCACACTCGTAAAATTTGTTACCCACAAATCGAAAAAAAAACACGTTTTTCACTCGTTGACTAAGAAATTTGCCCTAAAAAGGATCTAGAATTGAAAAGAATGTGGCCTAAAATCAGGGAAGAAACTTACTTTGAACAAGAGATGTTTTCGTTTCTTAAAATTCTTTTATTTATAGAAATTTACCCTTAATTCAAGGGCGATGTTTCTTGATTAATCATCAACAATGAATTTATATTTAGGGTAAAAGGGAACCAGTAGTTTCTTTTAAAATATATATTTTTCAAAAATTTATACAAATATTTTCAATAGTGTAGTTTGGGGCATAGCATGACCAGGGTGGCACATGACACAGGTTCCGGGGCACTGCCAGGACCTGATGACAGGGCTCTGGTCGCGGTTTTGGTTCGCGGCACTTTGTGTATTGAATCGCTAAAGCATGTGACAGGATTATGATATAAATCATTGCATACTTTACGGCGATCGATTTAAGGACACCGAGGCTCGTTAGTTTACATTTTTATTTAATGTGATTCCCCGCCCATGGAAAAGTGAATAAGCACGGCGCGTGGTATTATGAAATTGATTTTGGTTTTAATTATTTTTATCAGTGTGTACAGGCGTAAACAAGCTTCTAATTGGGTATATTTCCATGGAACTGCACAGTTTTAGCCATTACTTGTATAGAATTTGAGTCGTGGCTTCCCTGCTCTACTAAATTGGTTTGTTTTTATCTTATCTATTAAATATGCAAACATGGCTTAAATTTCTATTTGCTAATTTAATAAAAGTCAATATTTCCTTTATAACAATGTAAATTGAAATTTTTTGGTTTCTTTTGGCTTGCTGAATGGGGGACAACAAAGGTGGCGGATGGAACCCAATCACATGCAAGTCCCTGCGGGTGAATGTTTTTCTTTCTAGGATTTCAGGATGCGGACTCCATGCCAAACTGTCGGATAATCGCCGACTAATACAATGAGCTTGCGTGGGAGCCCTTCCATGGCAAAACGTCGAGAGCCGAACACAATGCCCCACGGAGACGGATCCCCCATTGGCAGCGCCATTTCCATGGCCATTATATTCAATTATGGGACAATAACGTGGCACTTAGGGCGATGCGGTTCACGGGAATTGAAAATAATCATAAAGCGGGGGATAGATAAAAAGTGCAAGCTGGTTTTCGGTCGATGGTCCGTGCACAAGGACCTGGACTTTGGACGAACTATCAGCGGAGAAATTATGATTAGCTTTTGCTAAAGTTTTCCACCGCAGTCAGCAGGACTTGCCAACTTGCCACTGCATACTTTGCGGCGCTAAGCCGGACGGACAGCGGACAGGACGGCGGAATATGGACAGGACTGTGCATACTGCGGACGCTGCTGGTGGAGCATGAAGCGGGATTTCTGAGGGCCGAGAACAAAAACTGAATTTCTGCAAGCGCAACGTTTTAATTTGACTCTTGATTGTTATGCCATTGTTGCCTTGCATTGTGCACTCGGCTTTGGCACATTCCAGGGCTACACCCGTAATCGCCGCTAATGCGCCCGAAATTGTGCTAAACGATTTCCATTCCGACCCATTTCCATTCCTCTCTCCCCCGCTGGCTATTAAGGATCAGGATTTGGGACTCTGGGCTCTAGCGATTGTGGCCATATTTCAGGGCCTTAACTGACGGGCGTTCATCGCAAATAGGGATGCTATTTCCTCAGACTTATCGCCGGGATTATGAATCGGCCTCCATTTGTTTCTTTAAGGTTCCACCGAGATTTGCATTTGCACGCAACATTTGTTAAATGTATCGTCATGTGTATGTCATTTCACTTAATTATGCCATTTACTTTGCATACACAAAGCCTCCATAAGTTTGCCCCGAAATCTTGCTCAAAATTTGAAACTCTTGGGCGGACGGGGCGGCCGAAGGACAATTTGTCACAATTATTGCACACGAAATGACAGGCAAATGAAAAGCAAGGAGCTGGAAAACAAGCTCCGGAAAAGTCGGCTCCAAGGAGGCGAGCTCGGCCGGGGCTTTGACAAGTTAAATGTGTTCTCTCTGCCTGCACAATGATGCAGCAAACGCCTGTCGCCGGAATATTCTGGAACCGGAGACGTAGTCGGAGTCACCTGAGGGCTCAAAGCAGCAGGACTCTCGTGTCGGACGTTTTGTCATATTTTTTGGTTAATTTCAAAAATGCAAATCATCGATGCCCGGCCGGAACGGAGCACGTCCTGTCGCCTTTTTGACAAATTTGCCATCAGTGCTCCGTGCGGCAATGTCCTCGTTACAACTTTTCTACGGCTAAAATATGTATCATGGCCTGGTCTTTTTTGGGCTTTAATATGCCTGCCTGCATGTCCCTGTTATTCTGCAAACTCGTCCTGCCGATCGTCGTTATGTTTTCTGTGGCCTGGCCCGCTCGCATTTGTTTGCAGCTTATTCGCATAGTTGATGTTGGCTTTCTGCATGGTTCAGGGGCTTCCCCTCCGTTGGCCATGTTATGCAAAGTTGGCATTTCCATTTCCTGCATTTGTTTGTGCTCTCCGCTCGCTTTGGCTTGTTGCTCCTTAAATTGTCCTGCTTTTGAGGTACTTATTGGGGTTACATAAGTGGAAACATAATATTTGTTATTTTAATTAGTTGATCTCACAAAGGCTTTTCGTAAGAAGGTTAACATGGAAATAATACATGCGAGCTCAGTTGAGCAAATTTAATTTTGACTCGCCTTTGAGTTAATGGCGTAAC
>JAEIIM010026741.1:0-16721 GCA_018874515.1 Drosophila greeni | reverse complement strand
AGTCCCTCAGTTCTAAAGCTATCTGAATGAAACTTTGCAGATAGTCTTCTATATGCTCTCCCTACTTTCTTGTTATATATTTGTTTAAAGACAGCCGCAGGAAAATAAGAAAAATAATTAAATCACAAAATACAAAGACTGGAACACTCTTACCTTAATTTTATATCAACATGTATTTATGAACTATTTATTTTACAAAATCTCGATCAAATCTAGTTTTAAATTATTTCATTTGATGAATACTCCCTTTATATGTCGATACCATCGCGATACTAGGGCAGCTCTAGCGGGATGTGTTTAATTTAGTCATAGAGTATAACGACAATAAAACGAATGAGGCATATATTCAATTATATAGACGTTACCGAGAACATCCCAGAAACCAACTCAAATTAACAGCGCAGACAGAAGAGAACAGACACAGCAGGCCAGAAATTAGCGGAAATTTTAGCTCTTTAGATATTATATTATCGAAATCGTAATCCTAATTGCCATCGCAGTCGCAATCGCAGTAGACGCCGACGCTTTGCTCTCAAAAGTCAGCTCAAAGTGGCGAAACGAACCAAGCGAAAGCATCGTAAACGAAACAGGAGCGCATAGCACCGAGTCCTGTGCATTTAAAGGCTCTTCAGGACTCCCGGGGGAAAGGACAACGGGGCTGGAACACAGAGATATGTATACATATACCTGTAGTTAGCCATAATGCTGGGTTTTGATTAGGCATGCCTTACAGAATACACGATTTTATTTATATAAGCGTATTTATTGTTGAGATTAAAGTATATAAGCAGGGTTAACGTTTCATTGGACAAACAGAAATAACAGAAATACGATAATACGAGTAAAAGTATAGGATCAGAAACAGACTCAGAACCAGAAACAGAAACAGATTACATGTTGTAGAAGTTGTTGAAAATATGCGCTCTGAGAACTAAGTCAATTATTTTGATTTGCCGCTTTTAAGGTCCTAGTCCTAGTCCTAGTCCTAGTCCTAGTCCTAGTCCTGTAGCTAACGCGTAATCAAGTCGAGTAAATGTGGAACTAACGCTTAATATTACAAATTCGTAACTAGCCTAGCTTAACTCATTGCCTGCGCTCCACTCGCTCCAAGCTCGTTCTGCTTTTTCCTTTGTTTTCCGTTGCTGTTTGAAGCCATAATTGGGCAGAACATTTTCATAAACAAATTATCAACGCTTAATTTGCATAATTTTCCACTCGGATTTGTGGATTTGTATTGCCAGACGGCCAGCGACTGCCTCGCTCGGTCTTCGGTGCGTGAAATCGTTTGTTTCAGGCTCAGTTTCCTCAGCTCCGACTTAAATAAAATCGATACTTATTAGCGACGAACGGGGAGATACGATTAAGAATCCATTAGCCATAATCGGTGTGTGGCTAACACACACTCACACTCACGTTTTGAACCGAATCATATCAAATCAAAAACAAAAACAAAAACAAAACGAAACAAGACAAAACCAAAGTAAAGGAAATACTAAGCGAAAATCGAAAAAGAAGTAAATCTAACATTTGAAATTAAATATATATTTACTTGGGTACAAGATGAACGTACAGTAAAGATTATTCGTTTATACAATATTTACTGTCTATATAACCATTATATACTAACTTACTTACTGACAATTATTAAGGGTTTTGTTCAATTTCATTATTCGTATGTTAATAAAAACAATTTCCGACTAACGTGTCTCGGCTCCTCTTCCAGGCCAGAGCTGGCCAGGCATCGATTCCCATCCAGCTCTGCCCGCTGGTTCTGTGTTAAATGCAAGCGAGGAATAAATACTAACTCCCGGAGTGGGATCAATTGCGCTCCTGGAGCAGCTGCACCAGGCTCTCCAGCTTGTGCTCGATGAGCTGGAGCCGCCGGTCGTTGACCTGCTCCCGCTTGCGTCGCTGCTCCGCCGTGTTCTTCTGGTCGATCAGGGCGAGGGACAGCTTGACCGTGCGTCCGTCGATCTGGGAGCACTTGTCGGTGAGCATGGAGCAGCAGCAGGGCAGCAGCAGCAGCCTGAGCGGAGGATCCAGCAGCTTCTTCTGCGGCTGTGAGGCGCTGGAGGTGGGCACCTGCTGGAAACTGTTCAGCGTCTTCAGCTCGTAGGGATCCTGCATGGGAATGAGGACCTTGTTCCCGTCGTTGGGCAGGACGGATATCTGGCGCAGGCTCAGGTAGTTCGGGTAGATGTTCATCAGCCGGTCGTAGATGCTCCTGAAGGGCTGGTTGCTCACCAGGAAGCCGGCGCTTCCGTGGCCAGTGAGGACCTGTTCGTAGCGACTCAGCATGTTCGTGCGGCAGATGGCGCCGTTGAGCTCCGCCTGCGCCTTGATGGCCTGGTAGGGATTGGGGAGAAACGAGATTAGCTAGGAAGCCCCTGGGAGCGCGACTCCGGATCTGATCTCACCTGAGTGTCGCTCACGGCCAGGCCGTTGAGCAGGTTGAACAGGACGATGGTCATGAAGAACACGAACAGCAGGAAGATCAGGTAGGAGTAGATGCTGGTAAACTTGATGTCCCCCGCGTCGAACTCGCCCGTCAGCATCACGATGGTCTTGATCAGGGCCTCGATGGGCTTGGTGAACGTGTTGAAGTCCCCGTCAGCCTCCGCCCCCGGTTCCTTGGTGGGATCTGGCGTGGCGCTGCCCTCTTGGTCCAGAACTGGCGGCTTGCCGAACAGAATGTAGAAGCACAGACTGAAGGTCAGCACGAAGATCGAGTAGAGGGCGAAGCTCTTGACGAAGCTACTCGAGACGGCCCGCAGCATGAGCATGTGCGTGGAGATGGAGAGCACGGGCAGGGAACCCACCAGCAGGCAGAACTCGATGGAGACCAGCAGGATGGTGAAGACGGCCAGGACGCGCTTGGTCTCCTGGTCGTAGCTGGACTCGATGCAGGTGAGAATCGACAGGCAGATCAGGACCAACTCCATGAGGTTCGTGATGGACCAGAAGTATAGCACCGGGGACATCAGCCACTGGATGACCTCCCGGACAATTAGATAGGCGATTCCCAGCCAGGACAGGGCGCCGAAGAGGTTGGTGAGGGCCGTCTGCTCGCTCTCGTGGAACTTCAGCAGGGTGTGTGTGATGATGGAGGCTGTGAAGAGCGAGTAGAGCAGGAAGTTCAGGTAGAACATCACGGACAGGCGGTGCCACTTGAGGAAGAGGAAACTCGAGATCAGCGGGTGCTGGAGCAGGTGGCGCAGCTCCTTGGCCTCGGCAATGTAAGCAATGGGGGTCATCTCGTCGTGGAGTCGTTGGGGAAAAGCTCCCGGACGGCCCATCTGGCCGGAGGCCGGGTCCCTCTCCTGGCGGATGAGGTTCTTGTAGTTGAAGATGATCTCGAATTCCAGCTCGCCGGGCTTGAGTCCGTTCGTGGTGATGCAGGAGTCCAAATGCTCCTCCAGAAGATCCGGCGGCATGTCTTCGATCGGCAGGTCCCCGAAGGAGCTCTTGGCCCCAATGTACGCTCCACGCTGCAGCAACTCCTGCATGGCCCGGGTGTTGCGGTACTTCACCGCGTAGAACAGCGGCACCAGACCCGCGCGGTCCGCCTCGTTGATGTCCACGCGATCGCTGGCCAGAAGCACCTCGAAGCACCGCTGGTAGTTGAAGTCGTCGTAGGGCGCCTCCTCCAGGTGGCTGATGACCGCGTTCAGCAGCCTGGAGTCGGAGCCAAGCCGCAGCTGCGGTTCCTCCAGCAGGCGCGAAAGTGCCCTCCAGTTGCCACAGGTGGCGGCCATCTCGACGAGACTCGCTCCGTTGGCCTTGCCGGGCTTCGAGTTGACGCTGATGCCGGTGGCGAGGATGGCTTCAAAGGCTCGCTGCTTGCCCTTCTTGATGCTGAGCTCCAGCAGGGGCAGATACTCCTCTTGATGGGTGTTGAGCTGGTTGTCCGCCAGGCCCTTGAGGTTCTGGTGATACTCGGCAAACTGTTGCTCGAACTGGGCCTCATCGCCGTCCCGCAGAGTGCGATGCAGGGCCTGCAGGTCAAGCTCCGGGCCCTTCTCCCGCTGCTGCGGAAGCTGCAGCTGCGGAAACTGGGCCTGCAGGAGCTGGCGCACCTCTCCGTTGCGGTAGCTATCGATGTCCACCATCGGCTGGCGCAGGAGCAGCTCGACCAGCTCCAGCTTGCCCGCCTTCACCTTGTTCTTGCGCAGCACGTGGTGCAGGGGTGTGAAGTCCGACTGGTCGAGAATGTTGGGCGAGGCGCCGTAGTCCAGCAGCAGCTGCATGCACTGCCGGACGTCGGAGGCGTTTTCCTCGCTGAGATTCTTGGCCAGCGAGTGGAGGGGTGCCAGCTGGCCATACTTCCGATCCACGTCCACCTTCAAGCCGAGACGGTTGTGGAGTAGGGCCGCCAGGTTGCCGGGGTCCCTCGAATCGGCGGCATAGTTGACGGCGGCCTTGTTCAGCTTCTGGTTGATCTGGGGGAGGATGGAAGGATTGGGAATGTTTAATTGGATCTATTCCGGACACTGGCCTGTGGACTACCCACATAGTTTACTTGGCTCCCGTGGGCAATGCAGGCCTCTACGAACTCCTGGCTTCCCTTCGTGGAGAGCGCCTTCTCGTAGATGCTCGTGTGTCGCTCGTCCTGGAGATCGGCCTGGGCACCGCTGTCCAAGGCCGCCTGGAACCTCCTAATGTCCCGCTTGGCCAGAGCGTCGCTCAGCTGGGCCTGCGGATCGACGAAGCCGCAGTTGTTCAAGTCCATTTGTGGGTTCTGCAAGAGAGAGCGAGGGCGGATGAGCAACGGTTGCCTAATTAGTGGGCCAAGAGCCCGCATGGCTCGCTCGGCTTCTGGCCTGACCAGCTTTTTGGCAGCCGAAACCTTGGAATGCTAAGACAATAGCTGGACAATGGACGGACTGGACGTGGACTTGACAGAGCTTCATGCTACGATGATTTTCACACAAGCCGGCCAGCAGCTGCGGCTGCAGATGGAGCCGAAAGCTGCCCTACAGGTTTCTGGACGAGCATAATCTCCGCTTCGGAGGCGGCAATTAAAGAAAGCGTCTGTAAGTGGTTTTTGTGGTACGAACTTCGGGCTTAATCTGCTCCCCATGTAGTTATTAAATTATAACAATGCCAGAAGAGACAAGCGAGGTCGGGGAGTACTTGATTGGCCTCATACGAATGTGTATTGACGGCTGTGCTGGGGAGGGGAATGATCCACAATCAGGTTTCGGGCTTCGGGCTATCAAAGTCTAACGATCGTAAAGAATAATCATAAAATAATCGACACATCAGTATCAATTAGCCATCAATTTGTTGCGCTTTACGCTTTGATAACTCTTCTGGAACTCTGGGCTTCCGAGGATGAGGAGACCTGAGGAGGAGGGGAGCCCTGGGGCGCTGAAATCGCACGATTTATCGGCGGCTTTTGGGCCAAATTTCAAGGCGGCTTCTTCTGTGGGATCCACAGTTCTCCAGTCTCTGCCTTGGCGCTTGAATTGTGTGAGAAATCGGCTAATCACACTCGAGACAGACCTGGCTAATTTGAATATCAGCCACCGCTGATTATTTATCAATAGGCACAGAATTGGTAATCAGGAAGCGATGAGGGGGCTTATGGATGTTATTTGGCTTAGCTTACAAATTGGATATTGTAAGACGATGCCCCGAGGGGTCCCCTAAAAAGTGTGATAAGATAAACAGAGTCGCACAATCATCCTCCGTAATTGGCTCCAGTGTTTGTCTTGTGTTTTGGCCATGTTATTTGTCCACTAGAACTTGTATTTGTACAAGCAATTATGGACAAACAGCTCCATTGTTTAACCAGCTCAGCCCAGAAAGCTGTAGTCCGCGGTTGACAGCAGGAATGGCGTAATATTCAGTAATTGCCGGAAAGCTATAAGCCAAATTCTCCGATCCAGCATCCGGACGAGTCACTGGCACCTGGAATGCACTAAAAGAAAACCCGTCCCGTCGATCAGGTTTTGGCAGCAGGAAAAGCACAAAAAAGGCCAACAAATAATTGCACTTAACGGAAGTTTTGCACAACTCTCAGCTGCAGAGAAGGAAAAGAATGCTGAAAAGCCAGTCATTGAAGTGAAAGAGTTGATGGCTAACTTAGACATAGGTAAAACCAGGTAAAACGATACATTTTCAATAGGTTCCCACGACAGAAGGTGTGAGAACAGATTCAGAGAACCAGACTAAAAACTTCATCAAAATACAACATTGCTATAACTTCGGAAATATTTTTAAATTGGACCGAACATAACAAATGTAAATTATTTAAGGAAACACAAATAACAAACGATAAAAAGACTTAAACTTGTGTACAGCATCCTGGTTTATTTTTGGATCCAGATTCGGACTCTGCACTCGGCCCTAAATCTGCATCCTATAATCAGTCTCGACGAAGCCTCAAGAAACAGAATAAAGTAAAGTAAAAGGAAACAAGAAAAAAAGTTTATGCAGACAGGAAAAAGAATGGGGAGGGGCGTTGATATATGTGAAAGTCTGGAAATGTGTCAGACAGAAGGGCGATATGCCTAAGTATATCCGCAGATTGCCATCTGGGAGGATCCGGAGTAAAATCGCGAGCTGCACCCCATGAATACGTGACAGAACCGAGTGCCGAAAAGTCGGATCTAGAACCCCGTACCCGGCCTTCAAGGAGTGGGAGGCGAAAACAATTCAATTCGCTTGACCATAAAGTCTATAAAGTCTGTGTTTATTGGCAATCTAAACATTTTGTTTACTTTATTTAGTGCGCTTTTACTGCATTTAATGAAAAGTAATGCTCGCCTGTTTGTTTACACTTGGATTTATGGCTGGAAAAGAGGAACACGTACCGAGAAATTTAAAAACTAAAAAGAGCCTAGGAGCGGCAGAAAAACAGCGAAAACAGCGATCGTGATCGGGGCCAGTTCACCATTTGGAGTCGCAGCCCCAGCGAGACTCGAACCGCTCTCGCAGCTCCGAAATTGTCATCGTAAAAACTTCATAATTAAGATGGATGCGTGTGGATATAGATGTAGATATAGCTACAGATGCGGATGGGCTGACTTCATGCTGAAGTAAGCTTGTGTAGCATCCGCAAAAAAAACACCAACCAGCGGAATTTTGTTGTTCAGAAAAGCAATGTTTATCCGTCCCAAAAAAACTACAACAGGCACACATGGAAATTGTTAAATAAGTGGATACCATACCCTCCCTATTCGTGTGCTCTATATACTCTCGACCCGCTGTGCACTTCATAAACAATTGTCTGGCCAGCGTCATGGAAACACAACAAAAGATCTGGGCGAGGGATGGGATGGGATCCAGAAACACAGCTCTCCGCACGATTCAGTAGTTTCAAATAATTTAATTAAAGTCAAACACTCTCTCTCTCGGACGGGGGCGAACGAGAGTTAATTGGTATGGAGAACTGGTGCAAGAGTGTTAACAGATTCCTTGATGAGAACACCAAGCATTAAATCCCAATCAAATACCTAATGTGCGATGAATCCCCTCCGAATCTACGCCGCTGTGCTCTACGAAGAGTAGCAAACACGAATAACCAAAGGCCTCAGGGGCGGAGCCAAGTAGACGAGCGAATGAAACAATTCTCCTGAGGTATATACGATCGATTTGCATTCCGAGGGGAACTGGGAACTGGGATCCCTGACAGGCCGCTTATGGCCTAATCGATGGATTACCTAATTGTAATGGGCAATAAAAAATGCAAATTCGGTTCATGCACAGGGGGAGGAGGAGACGGAGTAGAACGGAAGCGCTGGACGCCTTAATTCCATGTAAATGACGGGGCTCGGATTGTCCCCAACCCAGTTAAGCAAACACGGGTTCAATTACGGCTCTTCCACGACGCAGGCGAAGGCCTGCCTGGTCAGCAAGAACATATTTTTTGTTGACTTTGCCGCCACTCGGGTTTCCAGAGTAAACTCTTGAAAATACTTCAGAGAACTGGCCACCGCCTTTTAGGGCATCAACCCACCAGATCGTGATCACTGCCCACCGGGCATTAGAAAAGCATTTTGTTTAGGATTCGATGATGTCACGGGTTAAGAATTAATTAGGAATTAATCATTTATCAAAATGCAATTCTTTATAAATTGATTAATTAGCTGCCCGAGACGTCACTTTATCGAGTTTTTTGCCGTGGGCACCGTTTTCTGCAGTTTTTTAACCTTGGCTTGAAACGTTAAATGTTTTAAAAAACTTGTTTTCACTGACGCCTTTATTGACGTTGAGTGGGTTGGAGGCGAGCTGATCTTTGCAACTGCGGTTTACTCATTCCTCCTATATCCCACACATATCTGCATTACACATGATTCATTCACATTTACTAATAATACGCGTTTTAATTTCTCTGCCCGTCATCTTAAGCTTGAGTTTGTCACAGCATCGGTGAGATTTGCATAACGATACTGGCGGTGATTCATCGCTTGGTTTTTGGAAATACTGCCGGGATTTTCTAAAACAACCTTTTTCGAAAACACTTGGTTTGAAGTTTTTTATCACGAAACACCAGCACTTGCCGCGATCATTACCTTCTTCGGGGATATCCAGTCTGCAACTGATTCCGCGATCGGTGTAAGCGATCTGCTGTGGCGCGTTGTTGGGGCTTTTCAAATAAAATCGATAAAAAGTTGCTTTAACAGAGCTTGAGACTTATCGATATATCGCTATGTTAAATAACAGCAGAACTTTTAAATTTCACTGCAATTTATCAAGTTTTAAATATGTCTTTAAATATGTGTTGCAGATTAAATATGCAGTGCACATCAATGTGTATAAATTCAATTATATTCTGTATGAACTATATGTATTTATGAAAGCCCAGAAAGTGAAGGAATAAACTGACTAAAATGTTCATAACTTGGCTTAAAAATGTCATACATATTCATAAATGGGTTTAACGGGAGCTTTAATTAACGTTACAATTGGTCAAATCTAAAATTCAAACTTTTTTTTTCAAATTTTTCATTTTATTTCAGGATGTTTAAAATTGTAAAAAATTGAGCAAAAATTAGAAATTGAAATTTAAATGCAGAAATGTTTGCCAAGAAAAACCAAGAAAAAAAAACAAACCAAACTGAAATCGGTTGAGTTTAAGCCAAGTTATGAAAATAAAACCAATTAAGTTATTAGCAATTTTTAAGCCAAAAACCCAACAAAAATCATGTTGCTCACAAATGTTTTTTTGTTCAAAATTTGTGTTTATATAAGTATTCTATTAGGGTACAATGTGTGATGTCGTATACAAAACACCTGGAAATATTTGTTCTGGTTAACGAATTGACTGACTGGCCCTCAGTTGCTGCCCGAGATTACGTTGCTCACAAGATCCACTATCCCTAGCTTGAGGCAGACCCAATAGGCTAGACCCGAGAGGATGCAGGTCTTGCAGATGCGGTCCAAGACATACATGCTGCAAAAAGGAACCAGAGCTGGTGAGAAAAAGCTCAGCAAGATAGTAATTATAAACACCTACAATCTCAACTGGATGCGGGACTTCGGCAAGGATGTCAGGGGCTCCTTCATCACGTACTGACGTCCCCCCAGAATGCTGACTTTCATGTACTCATAGTCGTCGACATCCTCCGTGTTGATCTTGAAACTTTTCAGGGAGATTTCTGATTATATTAAGCTTAATCAAGAGATTCCCAAAGTGGAAACTCACATTTTGCGATCGGCGCCGCCTAGCTCCTTGTATATCTGCTCAAAGTGCGTGGACTTGAAGTCCCAGTTGCGAGTCGTGAAGAACTGCAGCACCTCCAGACCCACCGCGATCTTCGTCTGAACCCGGATCATGCTGGAACGAGAGGAGAGAAGAAGGAGGCATCATCGACCTGGCTCCTGGCCCACTTGCTCACGAGGGTCATACAAGCGTCGCTGTCCAAAGATCAGGAGCAGGAAATCAATGAGGTAGGCCGGCAGCCACATAAACATGATACTGCAGAAGGTGTGGTAGAACTTGCTGGAGGTCATGTTGCCGTCGGGATACCAGAGGCCGACTTCGAAGGGATACTTCAGCCCCAGGTCGCGGCCCACGTCCATGATCCACTTCCAGGTGCGCTTCTTGGCGTCGTCCACGGTCAGGTTGTACACTGGGATCTGCAGCGGTCTGCAAGGAAGACAAAGGTTCAACAAACGAGCTTCGGATGGGAATTCTTTGGGTTTACCTCTTTTCAGCGAGACTGTTGTGGTAGGGCAGTAAAATTAGACCGTTGATGGCAATGTCTACGGGAATGACCTCGGACTTTAGTTCGCCATTGCAGATCATGGAACGGATGACTCCCTTGCCAGCTCCGATCAGGACGCCCGTCGGCCCGTTCATGTTGTCCACCCAACCCGGCAGGGGTTCGGACACCGCTGGCGTTACTGCCGGAGAACACAGAGAAGACGTAAGCCCACTTATAACGAGTCGCGACAAGGTACAAGGACGACGCCGGAGAAAAACAACGTGGCAGTGGACGATATGTGTGTGTCTATTCAACAACCTAGGATCATGTTTATTTGGAATCAAAACCTCGAATATGCGTAACTAAGACTAAACTAAATGACTAAGTAAATGCCTGTGACCACCAAACCAATGCGAGCCCTGGGCTCTGGACTCAGAATAAAGCCAGCACCCCCGTCCACTTCAGGAGGTAGTAGAAGAAGAATCCCACGATGAGGGTCTTGCACACGACATCCACGACATGTTGGCTGGAAAAGCAACAAGATCCCCATTATTTGGCTTTCAAAGAATGCCTCCTGCGCTACTTACATCTTCATGTGCAGGCGGGCCTTGGGAATGTCCTCCTCCTTCTCCTTGAGTATGAACTTGCGGGCTCCCTTCGCACACTCGATCATGTACTCCTCCTCGGTCTCCTTGACATTCATGTTCATGTTGAAGCTGGAAAGGAAGGCACGTGAGTCAAAAGACAGATGCAGAGCAGCCCGATCACTTACATTGCCTTGTCCTCCTCGTTGAGCTTGTTCCACAGCGAGGCGTAGTTCTCGGAGCGGAAGCACCAGGCATTGAGCGTGAAGAACTGGAGGACACCCAGACCCGTGGATATCTTCTCCTGGACCCTCAACATGCTACACGAAAGAAAGCAGCAGTCAGGCTTGCATCCAGGCTGAGGGGATTGATTAAAGCTACTCACAATCGCTTCTGGCCAAGCAGCAGCATCAGGAAGTCGAGGAAGTAGGCAGGCAGCCAGTGGAACAGGGCCACATTCATGTTGTGGTAGAAGTGGTTGGTGGTCACGCAGGGGTCCGGGTACCAGAGACCCGCGTTGAATGGGATCTGCTTGTTGATGCGCTTGCTCATCTCCACCACGGTGCCCATGCACATCTTCCGGTGGTCGGCGTTCGTTATGTTGTAGACGGGCACGTTGGCCGGTCGCTTGGCCTGCTTGTTGAACTCATAGGGGATGACGATCAGTCCGTTGATGGCATAGTCCACGGGTATCACTTCGGCCTTGTTCTTCTGGTTGACCAGCACGGAGCGGATGACTCCCTTGCCGCAGCCGATCATGAGTCCAGTGGGTCCGTTCAGGTTGTCCACCCATCCGGGCAGGGGCTCGTAGGCAGCTGGGGAGACTGTGGAGCAAGCAGGGAGTTAGTTGAAGTCGACTGGCTTCTCGGATGAACTCTACATACCACGAAGCCCAAGATGATGGTCACCGAAGCCGTGTTTAGTGTGTTAAGGTGTGTGTGAGTGGGGTGTGAGTGTGAGCGTGTGGGGTTATGTGTGCGAAAGGGAATCATTTTGGAAAGAGGACAGGAGAGAGTGTGAGAAAGTTTTTGACGCTAATTGTTCTGGAAGGGCCAGATCGTGGTTCGTGTTCGGGTAGTGGTTGTGTTTCTGTTTGTGTGGTTCGTGTTGTCTCTGGAGCGGTGGTCCTCAGCACTGGATCAACACACATGGACACTTTAGGCACAGACACATAGACTACACAGACACAGGGCACCTCGTTGTTTCTTTTAGCTCTTTTTCTCGTTTATTTCACATGAAACATAGATATTCACTTAAAGTAGAAATGAAAGCCAGATCCGGTATCCCCGGAGTTGTGCCCCAAAGCGAACCTAAGCGGAGATTGGAAATGCGCGCAATATGAACTGTAAACTGGGCTCGGCCTGGACCGCCCTCCCTCCAGTCAGCACCTCCTAGACGCCCAGGAGACGGGCCACCAGACCGTAGGTCCAGTAGCACAGCGAGCCCACGATAAGCGTTTTGCACGTGCGGTCCAAGATGTACATTCTAGAAATGGAAAGGAACGGGGAGTGGAGTGCTCAGAGATCAGGGACTCTCGGGAGTCCGTGTGGAGAGGTGGGGTTGGGCTCGCTTACAGCTTCAGCTGGAGCCTGGCTCGCGGCAGGCTGTCGGGCGACTCCTTCATCAGGTACTGCCGACCGCCCTGGACGCACGACTCAATGTACATTGGGACGGTCTCCACGGGATCCATGTCCATATTGAAGCTTCGAGCGGGAAATTAGTATTTCTAAGCTCTTCTACTCTCTCCTTACGTTAGGCTACGTACTTTTTCCTGTCCGCCTCGTTGAGCATGTCCCAGAGCGAGGAGTAGGCGTCCGACTTGAAGTACCAGGCGCGCATCGTGAAGAACTGCAGCACCTCGAGCCCCACCGAGACGCGGTTCTGGACGCGGATCATGCTAGGCGCGGGAAAGAAACGAAGAGGAGGTCAGGCTCTCCACCCAGGATCCACCCTAGTCGCCACTTACAATCGCTTCTGGCCGAGCAGCAGCAGGATGAAGTCGATAAAGTAGGCGGGCAGCCAGTGGAAGAGTATGACGTTGATGTTGTGGTGCAGCTTGTTGGTGGTTATGCACCCGTCCGGGTACCACAGGCCCGCCTCCATCGGGTAGCGGTAGCCGATCTCCTTGCTCATCTCGATCACCTCGCCCCACTGCATCTTCCGGTGGTCGGCGCACGTGATGTTGTACACCGGCACCTCCGCCGGCCGCTCCTTGAGCTGCGCGAACTGGTACGGGATCACGCACAGTCCGTTGATGGCGTAGTCCACCGGGATCACCTCGGACAGGAAGCGCGTGTCGATCAGCATGGACCGGATGACGCCCTTGCCGGCGCCCACCATGAGCCCGGTGGGTCCGTTCAGGTTGTCCACCCAGCCGCGGACGGGCTCGTAGGCCGACGGCGACACTGGTCGAACAATGGTCTGGTTCAGGCTCTCTTCCGGGAGATCGGAAGCGTGGCAGAGGCGGATGCGTGGCGAAGCCGTTGGCGGTGACAGGCGCAGCGTGAGCAGGGCAGGGGCTAAGCGAGGGCAGTTTCTTCTGTTTCATTGCATGCTCATTGAACTTTTTGGTCAATGACGACGCCAGTGGCGGGGCAGTGTGTGTTTAAGCAATGTCTTGGGCCGCGCGCCATGTAATTCGACTTTTTCTTTTTGTTTGTGTTTTTACAAGCTCATGTTGTGGTCTGATGTTGTTTGCGCTGTTGTGGGAGCTGTGGCTGGATCTGGGCTGTGCGGTAGGCAGTGTGTGCGAGAGGGGGAAGCACGTAGGAGCACCCCACTTGGAGGGGCACGCGGCCAATTGAGTGGTAGTGACAACGATGTCAACGCATAAAAGACACACGGAAAGCGCAAATACACGGGACAAATTAGCGAAGGGCGGCAAGAAGCGACTTACATCTAAGCACCACACCCCTGGTGTGTCCACCAGATGCCCACAATTTGTTTGTTCATCTTATTTAGCCACTAAAATCGGCAAAATCCGCAAACTCTGCGGACCTTTGCTCGCCAGTTAGCAAACGGAGACGCAACGCTTCGATATTGACTCTATTGATGGGGTTATTTGCCCAGCTAAGCGGGTCAGCGCCGCCTTGAACCCGCCCCCCAGAAGCAACCCAGTGGGGCACATGTGTGCTCCTCCTCGAACCTGTTATTAAGGGGAGCGATAACGAGGAAATATTTGCTGACGTCCCTTTTCCCTTCAAAGGGGTCTTTGATCTAATCGATTTTAATAATATATAATAGGGCCTAATGGAGTTCATTTTTTCTATTCTAAAAGTTGCTCTTTCCAGTCTACATTGTGTCTAAAGTTCCTTAAAAATTAAACAAGGCAAAAACATTAGTTTTTTCAGTTGAAACTGCAATAAAATATCAATTTGCGGAGGAGAAAACAACAATTTGCAGTAAGCCATTTATCACTAAATCAAATTACCCCAAGTCTGCATAAAATAGTGTTATTTTCTTCAGATTTGCATCTGGCCAACCGAACAGGTTTCAGTCCATCCGTCAGTCCGCCTCGCCCGACCCGTCTCTATTCCCACTAACATATAACTATATAAATAACGACCTTTCAGGCTTGCCAAAAATTGGTAATAGAAAAGTTTAATTGACTGCCAAGAGTTCCGCCAGATCGTGCATTCCCGCAGAGACATTAAAAAAGCCAGGCCAGGTGGCCAAAAAAAGAAATAAATAATACACAGCCCAAAGACTTAAGCCGATAGATAAGCGAAGGCGCATGATTAGTTTGCAGGGGGAACCCAGCTCACTCCCCGAGGCTATTGCAGCCTCCAATCCGATGGAGTCTCCATCGCCAGCGCCAAGCAAGCAAAGCCCCCGGCCATAGACATTGGACATGGGGAATTAATGACGCAAATAAATCGAATTGCTGCAGAAGCCAAAGCACACGGAAAGCACCACACAGAGAGGCTGCAGCTGGAGCCGGAGCTCCTTAGTCAAGAGGTCACTTACCGATGCTGGGCCGGGCAATGATCACCGGCATGGACTCGTAGTGGTCGCGCACCAGCAGCTCCGCCAGCCGCTTCGAGTAGGTGTAGGTGTTGGGGTGCGGCTTCAGCAGGTCGGGGGTGATGGCGTCCAGGGTCTTCACGTCCATCCACTCGGCCAGGCGCATGAGGTCCTCGGGCTTGTGCGGGAAGTCGTACACCTTCTCGTACATGACCTCCTGGTCGCAGTTGCAAAAGGCTGTCGACAGGTGGATGAAGGCTTCCAGCTGCTTCATTTGCTTGGCCACGTTGAGGGCGCGCCGAGTGCCCAGCAGGTTCATGTCGACGGCGTCGCGCAGATTTCCCTCAAGCTTGAGGGTGGCCGCCATGTGAAAGACGATGTTGGTGTTCTCGGTCACGTGCTTCAGGCTCTCGCCGCTCAGGCCCAGCACTGAAAAGGAAATACAGAGTCAGAGTCTTCTTCGTCGGGGAGATCTGGAAAACACTCACGATCGTAGGTCACGTCGCCCTGGTAGATGGTCACCTTCTTGAGCATGTGCGGACGCTCGTCCTTGATGCGCTGGAAGATGGGCAGCTTGAACATCTCCTCCAGGCGCGTCTCCGGGGTCTTGCCGCGCTTGGGACGGCAGATGATGATCACCTCCTTGAGCGAGTGGCAGGAGTAGAGAAGCTTCTCCAGCAACACCTTGCCCATGAACCCAGACGCTCCGGTGATGAAGATCGTCTTGTCCTTGTAGTACTCCTGCACAGGCGATAGGTCCACCGTCATCTTGCTGCAAAAGAGACAGGAATGGGCTTCAATTAGTGGACTGGACTGGAGTGCAACCGAGTGGCGCAAGAAGCATTCCGGGAAAGCGAAAACCAGTCAAAGGAAAAACACTGGCGATTGGCAAGCGGCGAGTGGCGCAAGCGGCTGCACAAACTGGGGCTCGCTATTCTGGCCACGCGTGCCCCTCTTGCCACATCCAGACCCGCAGTCGGAGTCGGAGTCACTAGCAACCTGCCGCAAACGGGTTTCCAGTTGGACTTTCGGTTTCCACCGAGTATTTGGATTTTCGATTGCGCCTGCGGATTCGCATTTCTTTGCTCTGCCTTATGCAACGCTGGGGTAGCTGCCCCGACCGCTTTTTATATCGTCCCCACTCCCGCGTCCACTCGGAGCGGGGATTGTGGCAAGTCTGGGTTGCCCAATCTGCATGCGGCGTGGCCCGGCCCGGCCTGGCTTCGATTGCAGCCGCGTTACACTTGGCCACATCTGTGGCATGACCACATCTCCATCCGAGACAATCTCAGGCCGTGCCTTGCACTTTGGCCATGTCATGACATTTCACGCAAGACCGAGCGTGTTTGTTTACCTGTTGATTCTGCCGCCACCGGGCCAAGTGTATCTTTATCTTTATCCGCCGAACAGTGTTTACCTTCTCCAGCGAACCAGGTGGAATGGAAATCGCAAGGAAGCATGACGCAGCTGCTCCGCCTGCACCTTGAACTACAACCACCAGCTGCCCGGAGAAGAGCTCGCTAGCTCGATTGGGCGGTTCTCCTTCATCGCTTGGCGGCTTGGCGCTTGGCGGCTTGTTACCAAAAGTCAGCTTTTGGGGCTTTATTGCCAATTAAAACGCGACCGCCGAATGTGTGAAAACACAGCAAGAGCAGCTGAGCCGCCGCCAAGTCGAGTCGAGAAACAACCTCAGATCGCTTGCACTTATGCAAGCCTCGAATTTTGAGAGTCGCCGCCGCCGCCGACCCGGCCAAGTTGTCAAACCCGAAGTCATAAGCATAACACACATAAACACAGAGTCTAGCTGGAGCTGAAACTGAGACTGAAACTAAACCTATGCCAGCGAAGCTTCATTTGGTTGACTGCAAACGAAAGACTTAGGCAACGAACTTGATCCATATAAGCGAAGGAGAAAGCAGTTGTTTACTATAAACGTTTAATAAACATCTAAAAATAACCCGGGGGATGCTGTTCTGTGAAGTTATAATTAAAATGATTAATTATAATTATAATTATAATT
>JAEIIM010026724.1:0-12545 GCA_018874515.1 Drosophila greeni | reverse complement strand
ACTTCTTAATGATAAGCTCCGAATATACCTTCACTTTATATATATTCTTATATTTAAAGATCATGTAATATTTAATGTTTCGCTTTAGTTTTAAAGACTGTATCACCATCAACTCGGCATTAGGTTGAGTATTGCCCATTTAGCATTTTCTGCATCGATAAAAACGTTGACCTCAAACCAGAATCGTGGAGGTCAGCTGTCGAGGCGGTGGAAAGGTTCGTCGTTCGCGTGGTAAATGCGGCTTAACTAAGCCAACCTCTGTTTTTGCAGGTCTTTTTATTTTTTTAACCATCAATAATTGGACAGCACACAGATACATATGCATGAATCATGAATAGGCAATATCTACCAATAACTATAAAATGAAGTCAATAATATAACATTTAGCTTTTAGGTCTTAAGGCCCCAAAGAGTTAGAAAGGCGTAGGACCTTATGATATCAAATTATTTTTAATTGCGACTAATAGGTTGTATATATATCTTTATTTCATTACATAAAGCAGTTCGGGATATGGAAGTTTGACTGTATCCAACTCAAATTTTCGCAATTGGCTTTTTTCTGAAACTGAGCCTACAGTCGGTGTTTCTTCATAAGGGGAGTCAAACAAGTTCGCATGTTTCTGTTTCTTGTATCTATTGGATACCAGTTGTTGTGGTTTTCGGTGACCTACAAAGGTTTTCGACCGAACGCAACTTGGGCCAATGACCAGGTCGCATAGTTCAATCGATCTGATCGATTGGGGTTAAAGCCTGGCACTGTGAAAGTGAAGCCTTGATACGATACTCCGGAACTGCTGCCATTCAGTTTTGAGTTCCGCCAGCTGCTGCACCATTTCCTTTTCCGTGCAAAGAGCACGAGTCAGGATTTTGTTTGCTCAACGTGTTTGCATGTAAACACAGGGGGCGCAACAGGTGTCGCAGCTGCGCTTAATCATCGCCATTAACTGGCCCGCCTTCCTAATTAAATAAACGACACGCCCCCAGCAGGAACAGCAGCAGCGGCAGAGTGCTGGCAACAGGTTGTTCGATCTCGTTTTGGGAGTGGGGGAGCAGGGAATCCAGATTTGGATTCGGAATCGCCGCCATTGGTTTCTTATCATATATTTTTTTGCACACCGAACTTGGGGCCCGCCATGTTTGTGTACAAAATTCAAGGTTCTCCGTTGATTAGAGGATAAGCATTCTTTTAATACAATTTAATGTCCAATATTTATTAATAGCTTTGTGACGTAAAACGTAACTATATTAGATAGATAACTATATTAGATTTTGATTGAAAGACTGATTGAAAGACCTGAAAATGACTAGGAAATATACCTAAATTACGTTTCAGACTAACCCAAAATATAAACATATAGATTTCTGATTGAAAAACTATTTTCGCAAAGCTTGTTGACATTACGCAGGGATTTCCCTGGGGCTTTTTCCTGGTTGACGTCTTCAGATCTTGTCACCTTTTGCCTACTTTACACCGTGTTATCATTGGGTCTAGACCTTAGACACATTTAAATGTTTTTAGCTATCAATATATTTTCCGTGGCAAGCGGCGCCGCATTAAATAATCAATTAATAAAAATAAAACGCAGTTTGGGCGAGAATTTATTGCTGAATATTGGTTGCAAAATTCAATGCGAGTCTCGATTTCCACAAATGGCAGCGGCAAAACTTGATTGTAAATTGGCGACTCTTTTGGCAAGTTTAATGACAAGCGACTGGTGGGGCTTGACATATCAGTGTCAGGGGAGGGTTTTCGCCTTTGATTGAGCTTAATTTCCGTAAATAAACTGCGGGTCTTAGACGGTTTCCACTCTTATCGATATAAATAGTAAATTGATGCGTGCCGACGGTCGGTCACGTTTGCCAATTCAATCTCTTGGAATCTATATAGAGCTGTGTATATATTATATGTCCTTTTCTATATCCGAATTAATTATGGAGAATGAGTCACTGAACTCTGGTTCGCTATATAACGTAGCTGTCAGACTAATGATTGGTCGGTTTTTAAGCCCATGTGGGAAAAACTAGTTTGCTGTTTCTTCAGTTAACGCCACCTAGTCTTTTGATAATGCCAAACACAAACACAGAAACCAGGCCTCCTATGATTTATTACCCATTACTCAATAAGTTTGCAACAAGGATACCTCTAAGATAGTCTGTTTTAAGGTACCAGACCCCAACAAGTCTCTTCCTTTAAAAGATCTTCCTCACATCTTATAGTAATACCTTTTAATACCCATATTAATCCTCTCTCTCCTTCCAGAATACGCCGTTACGCTGAGGACAAAGATCCAGTTCATGGACAGCTCCTGGCAGACGATAGCCACTGCTGCCCACGAGTTCGACGAGCTATCCGCCCTGGCCTTTGACGAGTCCGAGGAGCTGATCTACTTCAATGACCTCAAGCACCGGAACGGCAGCATATTCTCCCTAAGAAGGGATGCCCTAACCGCCTCTCATGTGGCTGAGCAGGCAATCAAACGGACGGGCAACGAGTCTGTGGGAGGATTGGCCTACGATCCGCTGAACAGGAACCTCTTCTGGTCGGACACTGAGCAGAGAAAGATCTTCTTTGCCTCCATCGACAGTGCGGCGGGTGAAGAGCCCAAGGTTCTGTTGGATCTCAGCCAGGAGGGAGGCCGACCAGATGGCGTGGCTGTGGACGTGTGCCGTCGCAAGCTCTACTGGACCAACTCGAACATCACGCATCCTTCCGTGGAGAGGATCGATCTGGATGGCAGCAACAGGACTGTGATCATCAGCACCAACATCGACATGCCCAGGGGTATTGTGGTGGACCAGCTCTCCGACCGTCTCTTCTGGATCGACGACCTCAAGGGCGTCTTCTTTGCGGTGGAGAGCTCGCGGATGGACGGTTCCGATCGCCAGGTAGTGCTGAAGGACAAGCACCACGAACCCCTCAACTTGGCCGTGACCAACGATGCCATCTACTGGACGGACCGCACCACAAAGGCGGTGTGGAGTCACCCGAAGGTGCCGGCGGTGAAGGTCACAACGACTGCCAGGCCGGTGGAGACGGAGGACACCACTGATGTCACCGAGTCCAAGCCCGAGAGCGATCCGGAGCCCGTGCCGGAGGAGTGCCCGCTGGTGCGCGTGGCCGATCTAAGTGAGGAGGCCAGGGGAATAGTGGCCCGCACTGGGTTCTACCAAAGACTACAGAAGGACGCGCACTGTGCCAGCATTGTGCGCAAAGTGAAGCAGCGCTTGGACGAGAAGAGCAAGAAGGAAAGCAGGAGCCTGCTGGACGAGAAGTTGTTCCAGCTGGAGCGCGACCATTGCATGAACAGGGGTACCTACTTCCCGAATCGCGATCTTTGCGTCTGCCCGACCGGCTTCAAAGGATCCCGGTGCGAGATCCCCGAATGCCACAACTACTGCGTCCACGGCACCTGTCAGATGTCCGAACAGGGCTACCCCAAGTGCTACTGCCAGGCGGGATTCAGCGGCGAGCGCTGCGAGGTTAGCAAGTGCTCCGGACTGTGCCTCAACGGGGGCCACTGTCGGCTGAGCGAGATCAAGGAGCAGGAGCCCAGCTGCGAGTGCCCCGCCAAGTTTGGAGGAGCCCGCTGCGAGCAGAACTCTACAGAGATCTGCTCCCTTTTCTGCCGCCTGCTGAAGCACGATCCGGAGATCTATGTGCCCAATGGCTGCCACAGCATGTGAGTTCATTGTGTGTGGTATTTTTCAAGAAATCCAACTAATCAGAGCTACTCTTCCGCCCCAAAGTTGCGAGGAACTGGCCCAGGATAACAGCACCAATATCGCGATTCCCCAGTACCAGCACCTGGACGTCTGCCTCACACCCAACGTTTGGACCAGCAGTGTGATCATCATTCTGGTCGTGGGCATCGTGCTCAGCCTGCTTTTGGTGGCCATCATCGTGCACGGCGTCCGTCGCCTGTACAAGCCGAAAAGGCCGCGCATCAGAAAGACATTTGTGGTGCGCAAGCAGGCCAGGACGAACTCTGCCGGAGATACGCCGCTGACCAACCGCCCGCTGGCCACCGAGCAGTGCGAGATCACGATAGAGAACTGCTGCAACATGAACATCTGCGAAACGGTAAGGATTTCGGGAGTATAATTGTACATAATTTAATAATCTCTCTCTTAAATGGCAGCCCTGCTTCGATCCCAAGTTGGTGGAGCAGACGCTGGCAAAGTCCAGCTGCAAGGAAGACAAGAAGATACTCATCCACAACATGGAGGATGACCTGTACTAGGGCACGCTGGACGGAGAACGACCTGCTGCTGCTGCCCCACCAAAACAACAAAAAACAAACTGAACCTTGTGATAGTCGTCGTCGTCGAGTGCGGATTGGTATTCGAGCTTGGAACAAGCTGCTGCCCGCCCGGCCCTCGACCCCGTTTAGCCGTCAAGGTGCTCGTCCAGGAAGCCGGTGACCAGTAACCAGCCAGAGCCTGCCTGGGACACACTTAACACTCGCCAAAACCATTTACTTAAGCAACCGAAGCAACATACACATGTGTACTTAGCGAATCCTGGGAGCGTAACGTGCTTCGGTCTCTCGTTAATTTATTCGTATCATCCCAGGATTAGGATCTGTTTTTTTTTAGCTCAAAGCTCAAACTTTTACATATTTTATCATTTTATAATTGGTGTTTTATTTGAAATTTAGCTATTTGAAACGAAATGAAAGCAAGTCGCGCGACTGACACCTAGCTTTAAAGAAAAAGGAATACGCACGGGATACCCAAGAACCTGTAGATCGTAAGCAAAGCATAGACCATTGTGATTGTGATTAATGATGAGTAGAAGCCCTCTAAGCTGCTGTAATTGGTTAGCCCTTTCAAAACGAGTCACTGTTCAAGATGCACGCTCCTGCTCCTCTCACAAGCAATAGGTAATGCCACCTCCCAAAATTATATAAAATTGCAGTCTCTTGCCCTTATCCCATTTTCCGCACCTAAAAACCGTCAGAGAAAAGACCCCAAATGAAAAAAGAAGAGCGGCAAAAGAAAACTCTTAGAATGATCGAGAGTTGTAAATATTAATGCATAGTTTAATTTTAGTCGTAGTCCTTAAGAAAAGGGTTGAATAAAGAAAAACTACATGCAGTTGTAAATGTAAAAATGGAAGTTTCCAGGGTGAATCATTACAACGGACAGTGAAGGTTATCTATTACGTTTTATTGCATTTATTACTTACCTCTTTAATTGTTTTGGATTTTACGCTTGACATTTTAAATCATTCATGCACACTTAAGATATAAAAACAAACAAAAACACATTAATATAAATAAAAAACAAATACTTGTAAAAAATATATGCGATAAGTCGGACGGGGGATTTTTTAAAATTCCTACGGGTCAGTGTTACCAAATGCTCGAAATATAAATATGACATATGATGTTGCCAGCTTAAATTTATATTTTTGTGTTTAGTAATCCGCCCTCTTCCTCTTTCTTTTTGCCATTCGCTCCTGTGTTATATTATTCGGGATCTGGCCACACTGATTTTCTGTCGTATCCATCTTGACAAATTTTTTGCAAAAGAATTAACAAATAAACAGCGTTGCGGATAACAAATTGCAACTAAAATACCCGGAAAACAGCGATCATGGTTAGTATGAGCAAATGCAAGTGGAATTGCAGCGGCGCGAGTGTTTTCAAGTCAGTTTCGTGTGTCCCACAAAACATGTGAAATTTGCGCATTTTTTCGGTGCCTTCGGGTGACGTTGTTGTAGTATGCGGCAGCGGCGTCGGCAGCTGCAGGGGGGGAAAGTGCGCGAGAGGGCGAGGAGGGAGCGGGCAGCGACGCTGGGAGCACCCCGTTGTGACCTTGCCGCTGCTTGGAGCGTCGACTTCTCGGTTGCAGGCCTCCAAGCTAGGTGTGTGTATCTATCCCCCAGTTAACACCACGCGCTCGCTCCTCCGCCGCTGAGTGTTTATCTGTGAATGGGGTTGACAAGGTTTGCAGGCAGTGTTTAAATGGATGTAACCATATGGTGTAATTTGTAATTGATAATTGTGATAGACCTCATTCAAAGCTATGTGGTGTAGGTTTTTAGGTTTTTTAGGCAGTGGAAAAACTTAATGTTGCATGCAAAACAGCAATTTACAGCAACAAAAATAATTTTTAATTTTTATGGCAACATAAATTATAAATCTAAAAAAAAAACTCAGGAAATTATGAAAAATTTTGAATTAACCACTTGTTTTCTCATTCCACAGGGCAGCAACGACAGAGCATCAAGATCTCCGCGTTCGGATGATCAGCGCGAGATCAGCGACATGCCGGCCACCAAGAGATCGCGCTCCGACTCGGGTGAGTTTCCCATCTGTCCGTCTATAAATAACTAAGTATGATGGAATGATAACCGAGGAGGCGGTCCCAAAAACATCTATAGTGTGTGGTTAATAGGTTAATCAACAATCAACAACAACAACAACAAGTCCCCAAGGAGCCGAAAGGAGCCGGCTAAATATTATATTGCATTTTTGGTGGTCTCTCTCTGAGCATTAAACATAAGCCCATCTTATATTTTCTCTCCTACTTGTACTTGTACTCTACTACTACTACTACTCTACTCTACTCTACTCTACTCCGTTGCATCTTAAGGGCAGCACCTGACGCCACTAAATAATCGGTTTTTCTTTTTGTTCTGCTTAAGTAATTGCAGACTTCATAAACGCACGATGAACTCTATAACTCAGACTGTGTGAGGTGTGAGGTGAGGTGAGAGTCAAACAAATCGAAACGAATCGATATCGCTATCGAGTTGAGAGTCAGTCTATCGCCGAAATCGAAAAGGCGCGATACCCCAGTCGATAAGAAACAAGAAACAAACGCTAAATATATGCAAATGAGACGCGCGAAAGTCAACGAAACGCCATAAACTAATCCAAAGTGCATATATAACTATTATCTCTCTCTTTCTCTTTCTTCTATATCTCTCTTTTTTAGTTCTCGTAAACGTTTTTTTTTTCTCCTTTTAAGTTTGTTCCGCCTAAGACTAAGTTTTGTCAAGACTCGAGGTCGATCTCGACGTCGAGGTCGTTTATTGAGATCGAGAAAGAGATGATGCCCAATTAGATAACTCCACTACTACTCTACTACTACCAACAAACAGCCCAACCAACCAAGAACATCGACATTAATCCGCTTCTAACCACCTCGCCATCACGTCGTCGTTCGTGTGCCGCCAGCTAGCTGCTGTTGGGGACTGATCCGCGCTCCAGATTCTGATTCCGGTCCTGTCCTGTGTGGTTGCGCGCATTTACATTAAGTACCAATAAATTTATGTGTTTTGTCATAGCCTAGCCTAGCTTAGCTAGTTGTTGTTCCGATTGTCGGTCCGATGTCGCCATATCTGCCATATTGTCCAAAAAGGGGTAACTCACTTCATTAGTCGCAGCACGATCTTAACGATCTCCAAGATCCGCACTAGAAATTGCACTGATTTCTCCTTCGGTTGTAGCCCAGTCCGGGAGTCAAGCCCAACCAATGAAAAAAGGGATAACCCAGAGAGAAGCGAACATATCAAATCAGATCAGAACCTTTATCTGCATAGGTAGGGCGGAGGAGAACCTAACCAACTTAAACATATTGTTGCTCTTATTATCGTTTCAGCGTCTTGTTTTCTTTTTTTTATTTTTCTCTTTTTTATCACTCTGAGCAATGTAAAATGTGTGTGACCCTTCTTCAAGTCAGTTACCACGCCCCCAACTCATGGAAATCGAATCGAAAACCGAATACGAATACGAAAACCGCACCTAAGGTCGCTTATAATTTCTAATTTTTATGAAAACTATACACACCCTCTCGCCAGAGCTGAGCACACGCACGGACGGAGCCGAATCCCGCGGCTGGATCCCCATGCGGGCTACTCCCCATCCTGTGTGCTGTGTGCCCAGTTCGCTAACACCGTTAACAGCGCCCACGCCCAACAATCGGATGTGTCGGTGGATGTCCTATTTGTCCTATTTACGTATTATATCTACACTGCATCACATTCTACACACTATGTCTTCCAACAATTGCCTATCGATAAGCGTATATGTTTTAATTTGACGGGAGCTTTCTCTTTTTATTCTTGCATTTTCCAGCCTCTCTTGATAAAAAGCCAAAAACACTGACAAAAACTCAAGACCTCCTGCCTAGTCGATAGAATCGTAGCAACTATCTGACCCTCTGCTCCAAGAAATGTAATGTCTAGCTGCTAAACTATATGTATATCGAATGTATATCGGAGCAAAGCCGATGACAGTCCTTGATAGAAACGAGCGCGCTCCGATAACCATCCGATCCGGTCTGATCCTCTGAAAAATGGAGCCTACACACGCGCAAGCGCTCGCCCCGCCTCGACTCTCTATATTGATTAAAAATTTGTTTTCTTATTTTGTTCTTTTTTGTCTTCATCTTTCTTGCAGGCAGCAGGCAGTTTTTGTCTTTTAAGCGATTAAGATTTCAAAACCCTTTCTCGGACTCACATTTGTCCCACAGTTCTTGGAACCAAGATAATCAAAAATCTAAAAAAAAATGAAAGCAATGAAAAGTCAAGCCCGAAAAACCCCCAAAACAGAATCCAATTGCATAGAGCTGATGAACTCAAGCGAACTACTCCGCCCCTTCCCCAGTTTGAGATGCACTAATCCCTCTTCCCAATTCTAGGCAAGTCCACGGATTCGAAAATTCCCTACCTTTCGCAGCCCCTGTACGACCTCAAGCAGACGGGCGATGTCAAGTTCGGGCCGGGCACACGCTCCGCCCTGCTGGGCCTCCTCGGCGGCGCCCTGCCCAAGCTCTCGTCGGAGCAGCACGACCTCGTCAGCAAGGCCAAGAAGTATGCCATGGAGCAGAGCATCAAGATGGTGCTGATGAAGCAGACCCTCGCCCACCAGCAGCAGCAGCTGGCCACCCAGCGCACCCAGGTGCAGCGCCAGCAGGCCCTCGCTTTAATGTGCAGGTAAGAGACTGATTTTGTGGGCTTTTTGAGGCTTAGTACTGGAGATTCTGATGTAAAACTCATGAAATGTCTGCGAAGATTGGGTCCCGAGACTGTAGCTCCGCGTTACTGGAGGCAGGCGAAGTGGATCCAGTCACTGTGCGCCCTTAGCTGATAAGATCTGATTCCAATTTCCCTATTTTCCGTGCTAAACGTTGATAAAGATCAAACCCAACTAATAAGTCCTTTCATACTTTATCTTCCCCCAGAGTCTACGTCGGCAGCATTTCGTTTGAGCTGAAAGAGGACACTATCCGGGTGGCCTTCACCCCGTTTGGACCCATCAAGTCCATCAATATGTCGTGGGATCCCATCACACAGAAGCACAAGGGCTTTGCCTTCGTGGAGTACGAAATACCAGAGGGCGCTCAGTTGGCGCTGGAGCAGATGAATGGAGCCTTGATGGGCGGCAGAAATATCAAGGTGGGACGGCCCAGCAACATGCCACAGGCGCAGCAGGTCATTGACGAGGTGCAGGAGGAGGCCAAGAGCTTTAACCGCATCTACGTGGCGTCCATTCATCCGGATTTGTCCGAGGAGGATATCAAGAGCGTATTTGAGGCCTTCGGGCCGATCCTTTACTGCAAGCTGGCCCAGGGCACATCCCTGCACACGCACAAGGGCTACGGCTTCATCGAGTATGCCAACAAACAGGCCATGGACGAGGCCATAGCCAGCATGAATCTCTTTGATTTGGGCGGACAGCTACTGCGGTAAGTTGCCTGATTAAGCTGCCCGAGCTCTTTGCTAATTTCGAAATATTTCTTCAGAGTTGGTCGCTCCATTACGCCGCCAAACGCCTTGGCCTGTCCCACAACAAACTCCACAATGCCCACAGCCGCCGCGGTGGCTGCCGCTGCGGCAACGGCCAAGATCCAGGCCCTGGATGCGGTGGCCAGCAATGCGGTGCTGGGTCTGTCGCAAAACACACCAGCCTTGGCAGCCGGAGCGGTGGTCACCAAGGTGGGAGCAATGCCGGTAGTCTCGGCCGCCACATCGGCGGCTGCCCTGCATCCAGCTCTAGCTGTTCAGGCAGCTCCAGCGGCGGCCCTTCTGCCGCCGGGCATTTTCCAGGCACCCTCCGCCGTGGCACCTAGCTTGCTGGGAGTGCCCGCCGGCCTGCAGCCTCTCCAAGCGGTGGCACCCACCCTGCCCCCACCCGCTCTGCTTGCCACGCCCACGCTGCCCATGACTGGAGTTGCTGGCGGCGGCGTTGGAGCAGTCGGTATACTGCCCGCATCGGTGGCCACTTTGGCCGCGGCAGTGGAGGTCAGCAACGGTGCAGCGGCTGCAGCTCTCTCGGCAGCGGCCAACAATGCCGCTGTAACGGCGGCCAATCTCTCGGAGAACATCAAGAAGGCGCACGAGAAGCAGCAGGAGGAGCTACAAAAGAAGCTGATGGACGAGGGCGACGTGCAGACACTGCAGCAGCAGGAGACCATGTCCATCAAGGGCCAGAGTGCCCGCCAGCTGGTGATGCAGCGTCTGATGCGACCGCAGGACTCGCGGGTCATCATACTGCGGAACATGGTCGGTCCCGAGGATGTGGACGAGACCCTGCAGGAGGAGATCCAGGAGGAGTGCAGCAAATTCGGCACCGTCAGTCGAGTGATCATCTTCAACGAGAAGCAAACTGAGAACGAGGACGACGACGAGGCGGAGATCATTGTGAAGATATTCGTCGAGTTCTCGGCCGGCGCGGAGGCTTTGCGCGGCAAGGAGGCGCTCCACGGCCGGTTCTTTGGCGGCCGAAGAGTGGTGGCCGAGCTGTACGACCAGGGCATCTTCGACCAGGGCGATCTGTCCGGCTAGATAGAAGGAGAAGGATGAGAAAGGATTCCCGACCTTGGTTCTGTCCTTTTTTACTTAGCACCTAAAACGATGATTTAATGATGCACGTTTATTTATTACCGCCAGTCCGCGAACGAAAAAGGAACGTTGGCAGCCAGACTACGATAAAGATTATGATTACGATGAGATGATGATTATTCTGCAACGCAGTGATTTAGATTTAGAGTGAGTGGAGATCTTCAGTGTTTCGATTTTGTATTATTTAATGCCTTTAGACAACACGAAAATAATGCACCAAGAAAGCAAGCCCCCAGCAAAACAACCAAGCAATGGAAAACTAACTGTACATTACCCTTTGATTAATTTCAGCGCCTAACTTACACAATAAAATATAGTTTCCCGATAAAGAAATTCGGTTGTTTATAAATAAGGAGATGAAGGGAAGTGGGAAATTCTATTTTTTGGTTTTCCCGCCCAGAAAGCGTATTTCTATAAATTTCGTTAGCCAACACTATAATTTCCTCGAAGAATATGGCAACGCCATAAGCTCTTGAGCGATATAAGTGTGACCAGCCGTGGAGAGAAGAGTGCACTCATCGATGTTATTATTAATTATCGCCGATAGGCTTTAAAGGCAATCGGTGTTTTTGCAGCTCTAACTCGTACAAAGAAAATAGAAATCAAAATAATAATGAAGTGATTTCCCACACGAAAAAACGCGACAAATTGTATTTGTGGGCGCGTATGCAGTGCCGGGCCAACACGGGACAATACGCCGCGCACAGTGCAGTTGGCCGCAGCTCGAAAGGCGGATGCTGGCAGGCAAAGACACACAAAGACAGCAGCAGCGCAGTGGCAAGAGCAAAAGCAAAGCAAAGGCAGCAAACACACAGCAAAGCAAACGCACAAAGCAGCAAGGGACTTTTTTTGGAGGCTGCTGCTACCGTTTGGAGCGACCCTAAGCAATAAAAGGTACATAACGCGTGCAGATCGCGGCATAGGATCGGATTGGTAAAAATACCCGCACAGCTGTTCGGAAGTGTGTTTGTTCGTCCGCCTCGGCTCGCTTCGATTTGTTCAGGCGATATTAATTCATTCTCCTTGATAAGCCTCAGACGCAGTGACGCTTTTCGCTTTTTATTGTGTTTTTTCGTGCTTTATTTTTCAATATCTACGATGCACCCACACACACAGCCTCGCACAGAAGCTTGTTTGTTTGTTGGCATTCTCCCGTGTGTTTGTGTGATCCGAGGAACTTGAATAACTTACCACTAGCCAGCGCATTCCGCATTCGTATGTACATACACACGACTTCTTCGGTTTTGTTTTGGTTCCCAATTGGGACCCTTCCGTCCGTATAATCCGGAGTCCCTATCTCGGATGCCATTATGTAAGGTTTGGCTATCAGACTCGAAGAACATGAATCAGATTAAGCCCAACGACAGACACGTGCCCAGTGTGGTGGGCAGGCGAAGTCTGGCCAAGATTGACCAGTCATCCAGCGAAATTTGCGCTTGGAAAGGCGTGTAGAGCTGATTTCAATTAGAGGTCAAGCCACTTTCCGCTCTCAAAGTGACTTGCACTCCTTAAAACCGTATTGTAAAAAAGTTTTGGAGTAAACAGTAAAAGTTTGATGATTTACAGGTTGTAATACAAAGCTTTCATCTTAAACTTTAAATAAATACCGTTAAAGCTAGCTTGATGCTTTCCTCAATGTCTGCAGTTTTATGAAATAAGAGCGTCTCAATCAAAATTTCCTTTTGTTTTA
>JAEIIM010026677.1:0-14113 GCA_018874515.1 Drosophila greeni | reverse complement strand
TTGCCCTGAAATTATTCTTTTATTCATTATTTCCGTCCAAGATGGTTTAAATACATTTTACTAGTATAATTCGGTTGTTATTATTAAAAATATACACAAATTAAAAACGTGACTATCGACAACAAAATATCGATCACCCTTCTGAAAAATATCGATATGGCGTATCGGTGGCTATCGGTGCTCTCCCATCACACACTCCGCTCGCTTCACCACCGTTGTTGCTTGGGTAATTTTTTTTTTTTTTTTGTCTTAATAATTGTTAAACATTTAAGTGATTTAAAGTATTAACAATGACTTGAGACCAAACATAAACGTATACCAACTTTTTTTTTTTTTTTTTGCACGTGAAATTAGTTATAAGCCTCAGCATCAGCGGAAAAGTGAAACACGAAGAGCGTCTTGTGAAAAGTCAATTTGTTGTGAAAACGAAGAAGATAAACGCGAAAATCTAGCATGTGCTGCTAAAGTCTTAACTGGAAGGATTACCGGTCAATTGCGGGGAGCAGCAGGGAAAGCCAGCGAGGAGAAGCATCGGCAGTGCTGCGTGGTCTGTGGCCAGGTGCCCGGGCCAGCGGAGTCTCCGCCCTTTCTGGGTGGTAAACAAACACCCGCATTGGTACAGTCTCAGACATAAATATATAACAGACACGATGCTGGCGCAGTCCGTCTACCTGAAGGTGACGCGGATATCTCTGCGCTCCGCTTCGAACCTCTCCAAGCGGCGTGTGGACGAGCTGAACTCTGGAATCGGAGAGCTGCGCCGCCTGCTTTCCTGCGTTGTGTGCTGTCAGCTGCTGATGGACCCGTACTCGCCCAAGGGAAAGCGCTGCCAGCACAACGTGTGCCGACTGTGCTTGCGGGGCAAGAAGCGCCTCTTTCCCAGCTGTACGCAGTGCGAGGAGTGCTCCGACTACAAAACCTACGAAGAGAACCGGACCATGGCCCTGCAGTTGCTCTGCTACAAGACTCTATGCGTCCACCTGTTGCAATCCTCGCTGTACGCTCAGTTGGCGGGACTGCGTCCCCAGATGGGAGCTAGGGAGCTGGAGCTGCTGCCGCGTATCAAGTTGCCGCCGAAGAGCACTCAGGAGTTTATTCGCGAGGGATCCAACTACGATGACATGCGTGATACTTTCCTGCCGCAGCCGGACCTGCCGTTTCTTAAGGGCATGCCCTCCTCGTTGCCCGCAGAGACGCCGCCCACGACAGCGGCGACCACACCCGAGATACCATACGAACAGCATTTGCCCGAGCACCATCAGCAGCTGTCTATCAGCGACATTGAGCTGGAGGCGGCGGCTACAGCCGAGCAGGGTCACTTCTCGCCGCTGCCCTTGCTGCCAACTGGTTCACGCATGGGCCTGCAGGCACATTCAGCGCAGCTAATCTTCACCAGCGGCACCACAGACACTACGGAATCCGGCTTTATGGAGCAAGCGTGGACTGGTCAAGTGGATCTCTCCGAGGCCGTTTCCGTCTCCAACTTTCCAAGCAACAACACAAACTTTGCCGTCTCCTACCTGATGCCAGCGGGAGCATCCACGCCGTTCGATGGCCAAGAGTTACACATTGGACAGGTGGTGCAAATCGGGGACTCTTCACAAACGGGTGTGCTCACGGCCATTGATGAGCCTCTAAGGGAGGAGGAGGTGGAGGAGGAACCCCCGCAATTGGCTGTGCTACAAGGTCTCGAGGGAACCGAGGAAGACCTCTCTCAACTAAATGTTCTGGCCGTCGCAGAGGAGCCCCAACGGTTGGCCGTGCTGTCCGTAACAGAGGAGCTGGAGGAGCCTGAGCAGTTAGCTATGCTGTCCGCCACAGAGCAGCCCGAGGAGCCGGCTACCCTGTCGATCATAGAAAAACCCGAGGAGTTGGCTGTGTCAACCGTTGTAGAGGAGACCGACGAGTTGGCTGTGTCAACCGTTGAAGAGGAGACCGACGAGTTGGCTGTGTTGTCCGATACCAAGGAGCCCAAGGATTCAATGAGAAAGCAAAGCGGCAAACGAAAACTAGACCAGCTTCAGGAAGATATAGAACAGAAGGAGCATAAGGAAAAAGAGCAAGAGGCTGTGGTCAAGCAGGCCAAGAAGGAGGAGCCACAAGATCAGGCACCCAGCCATGAAGGCCCAGTTACACGCAAGAGAGCGCGCAGTCCCATAATCCCAGTTCAGACAATCGAAGCAGAGAGTAAAGCGGAGCCGGCAACGAAGCAGCAGTCGGTAAAAAGTGCCTTCCGCCGGGTTCGTGGCAAGGACAACGAGAAGAAGAGGCCACCAAAGTCCAAATGCCGTTGCGGAATCGCCAAACCGGCCAATCCTCTCACAACCTGTCGCACCTCGCGCTGTCCTTGTTACAAAAACGGATATAGTTGCTCAGGCTGCAATTGCGTTGGCTGCAAAAATCCGCATAAGGTCGACGATATCGAGACTGAAGACGAAGATGAGGGGGAAGTGATAAAGAGCGATGAGGAAAAGGACAACATTCAGCAGAAGGCAATGCCTGCACCGTCAGAGGGAGAGAGCACCGATGCAGCTCCAAAAACTGCTGCTCCTGCAGCTAATGACGGTGTTAGCCTGGTGCCTCTTAGCAATCTTCAGCAGTCGCAGCATCCGTTGGTGCTGGTTCAGAACGAGAATGGCGAGTACCAAGGTACGTTTATATAAATATATATTGATAGAGGTTCTTCTATAAACCGTCACCCTTTGCAGGCTTTAACATCTTCCAGGGCAGCAAGCCCGTTGACCCGGAAACTCTGGGCTTTATACGCGTCCAGCTGCAAAACAATGATGGCAACAGCTCGATTCCTCAATATGCCTACATAATGCCACCGTCAACACCTGCTGGTTCAGTCGCACCGCCAACACAGGCACCAGCACCATCGCCACCGCCACCGCCACCACCGCCTCCAGCACCGGAAAGGGAAGTGATTGAGCCCCCGCCAAAGAAGTTCAGGACTGGCTGTAGAACAAGGCGAGGAATGGCCAACTTCTCGGCCCTCGATACAGTGGATGAGCTTGTCAGTGGCGGATCCACGAGCAATTCTGCCGCTGGCGACAGGTTGTCAGCCACTGACAATGCCCATTCGCTGTTCGAGGAGATCATGTCGGGCTCGGATGATTTGTAAGCAAGGCGATTCATGCATAGATGTTGTCTCCATCCTAGATTTTTATTTTTCACTTTTTTTTTTCTTATTTTTTAATCTTTTTTTTTGTATTTGTTTATTTTGTGAGGCTTGAAGAATACCTTCAAGGCTATTCATTATCTTTGACTCCTGTGTAATGTTATGGCTAGGCTCAAGCAGTTTTGGATAGTCTTACTATGCAATACTAGGGGGCCTTCATAACTAGTCGATTTTTATTCTGAGTTTTATATCCACTGATACTCTTATTTTACTTGCAGAAAACGCTGTAGATTTAAAATCGCTTGAATAGCTGTTTAGAGTATGCTACAAAATTTCAAGCTTTTAAAATTAGAAGCCTTGAATATGATACTTCAAACACTTTTTAAATCGTTTTAAATTTATATCGATTTTCTAATTTTTTTTTTCATATTTTTTTTGTGTACATGTAATGTATTTATTTTCATCTATGTAGTTCGTTTGTACTCAACCAACTCACAAATCAACTCCCAAATATCTTTTAGGGGCATTCTACATGAGGATTTCCCAGACTTTTTGTAAACACCAAGCCAATGTTTCCACCAAACGGAAATCATAAGCAATTAGTCGAGTAGAATTAAGCAAGGAACGTTACATACTGACCACATATGTAAAAGCAATTCTTCAGCTGCCGCAGGCGAAATTCTATTATTAAGCTTAAATAAGGGCAAAGCAATAGTCATACCCCTCTTTTTTTTTCCTCTTTCTCGTTTAACGAACAACGAAATGTAAGGAAATCTGAAGGCTTTGCTCAGAGTGCGGTTACTGTGAGATAAAAAGAACCAGAAATCTTCTATAAGCTAAGACAATTTTTTTGAATAGGTTAAGAAACTTTTTTTGAGCATGAATATTTTTTTTGAGCATGAACATTTTTTTGAGCACGTGAATCTTTTATAAGAAAAAACAATAAAAAGCCATATACATATAGGCAAAATTATAAAATATGTAAAAACAGATACATAAATATATGCATTGATATTCCAAATATATTTTAAACTGTTTTTAATAAAAACTTACTATTGAGGTTTTGGGTGTCGCATACCGTACCCTCAAGGTTTTCAAATATTTCGAGGGTTCTGGAACACCATGAGTTATTTGCAAACAAAATAAAACCCAGATTATTTTAGCTCAAGTCAAGTCACTCATTCATTCTCAATTCCGAGTTTAATCAGCGACTCCACGAGAATAGTCGCCCTTAGATAAGCCACGAATCGCCGCCGCCGCCGCCGCCGCCTGCTGTTGCTTGCTCATCATTATCTCTTGATTAACGTGACGGCGGCAGTTGTCGGTCCTCAGTGCGTGTTTGTCCCGAGTCGAGAGCTGAGTTCCCAGAATCCGTAGCGGAGAGGCTGGTGCGTTCCGTTCCCCTTGTTTTTGCCACACTGATAAGCAGAAGTTCACCTAAGCCCAGGCAAGATGAAGCCGCTGATAGTGATCTTACTCGTGGGAGTGCTGACGAGTAGCTGCCACTTTGCTCATGCCCAGGAAGCTGTCGATGGTGAGTGGATTTACGACCAAATTGTAAGCCCTAAAACTCAAAAATTCCCTCTTGACCTTTGAGCAGCCGCCGTCGAGCAGGAAGCGGGCGATCCGAATGACGCAGATAACATTGAAGCCGGCAAGGTTCGCATTGCCGCACAGGTTGAAGCCATGCTGGAACATTTTCAGCAGGAGGATCCGACGGGCCTGCCTGGAGTGCCCATTCCCGATCCCATGGAAGTGCCAGATGTTAAGAAGAGCCTGGGAATGGGCACATTGGTGATGAAGGATGTGAAGGCCCACGGTTTGTCCAAGTTTCGCATCGACAAACTGAACTTGGACTTGAAGGAACTGAGAGTGAGTCTGCTGGAGGTTTAAGAGAAGTTCCAATTAACAAAATTATTTATATTAATCAAATCAGATCAACGGTGGCCTCCAATTGGATGAAATGCTGTGCAAGGGGAATTACGAGCTTGCCTCCTTCTTTTCCAAGACGAAAGGACCCTTCACCGTGCTCCTGCGTAAAGTTTATGCTGAGGCAACGGCCTTCCTAGCGGTCGGACGCGATGGCCACTTGGACACCGATCGCGTCAAGATCGACATTACCTTCGCCGACATGGCCATGGATTTCCAGAATCTTGGCTTCCTGGGCTCAGTATTCCAGAGCGTTGTTAACTCAGCCCCCAATCTAGTGTTCGACGCCATGAAGCCGTTCATGCTCCAGGAGGCGGAGAAGAAAATGCGCTTGGAGATAGCTAATATGATCGAGACGTCGTTGGGTGACCGCAAGCTGCCCAACTCCATCACACCGCTGGACAGCGCCATCGCCATGGGCCGAAAGATAGTTCGCCAGAAGGGTTACGACCCGTACCACTTGCCAGATATGAATCGCACGATGGGCGTCTTCAGTGTCCAGCTGGCCCACACCTGGATCAATGGCGTCTCAAGCTTCTATCGCGTTGGCAACATCACCGCCGGCATGGCCAACAAGACGGTGTCGGTGCTGCTGCAGCTTGGCACCCAGCAGATAACCGGCGCTGGCCAGTGGGAGGTGGGCCTGGGCATGATGACACGCGTGGGTCACGTCCAGTTCACCGTGCAGCACATTCGTGCCACCATCGGGATAAGCCAGTCCATGGACACTCGCAAGCGGGCGCAGGTCACCGATTTGCAGTTCGACATGGGCAATATCCAGGTGCGTTGCGACGGAGCTGGCACTCTGGACTACATCATGGAGTTCCTGGTGAACGTGATACCCAATCTGTTGCGGTATCAGATCATGGACGCCATCGAGAACCCGATCAAGCAGCGCGTGCAGGAGAAGTTCAATGCCATCGATGTGGAGCAGGTCATCAAGCTGATGGCTCAGAAGTACGAGAAGGAGGGCAGTGACTTTACTTTCGATCCGAAGCTGTTGGGTCTCTAAGCTACAATACGAGAGAGAGTGTTTGCAATAAAGGTATATCTTTATCCCAGAAGATCGGGAGTCATCACAAGCTATTAATCGTTAAGGCTATCTATCTAACAGTTGGCAGTGGAATGTGCCTAGGGATCCTTGACGCCGAAGCAGAGCAGCTGCAGTCGCATATTTCGCTTCACACGCTCCAGAATTTCGTCCGCTTTGCGTTTCTGCTCGCCACTCAATGGGGGATTGATGGCCTCCAGTGCCTCCATGAAATAGTTCCTGAGAAAAATAGAGTTTCTTATCCCATCCTGATATCTCAAATTTTTACTTACTTGGCCGTTTCATTGACATATCCCTCCAGGGCGTCCCTCAACAGGCGAATGTCTACATGTGCCTGAATCGCGCCCGTAAAGCTGAACCGCTGGACACAGCTCATCAGGCGGGCGAGCTCCTCAGAAATGGTCTGCACAATTGACTCGAGGATTGGTCGCAGCAGGGCTGGCGATATGCTGTAGATCTCGGAGTAGACACCAACGAGATTATCGCAGCACTCATGGGCGTATGGCCGCAGCTGTCCGATCTCCATCTCGTGATCCCATTGGAAGCGACCCAGGTACATGGAGGGTTCGATTGTGCCCACCAGCGGATCGCCCTTGTGCTCCACGTACTCCTCCAGCAGGTTGGTGAATAGCTGGTTCACCGTGTACCTGGCCGTTTCAATGGCCAGCGTGGGAAGTGGGTAGCCGTAGCGGACGAAGATCTCACCAAGGTGCTGAAAGAAGCTCTTGTTGCAGTACGCATAGTTGGCCAGGCAGCAGAGCATGCGCTGCTCCCAGGTGACAGCTGCGGCGCCACCACCTACTCCTCCACTGCCAGCCACCGAATCAGGCTGCTGGGCGTTCGGGAATCCCAGCAACTGCGACACATTGTGCGTGGGCGTCTCTTCGTCGTGGGAGTGAAATGCCAGCTCTTCGATGACACCGCTGAAGGCGGAAAGGAACTCCTGCAGGCGTTGTGTCACCTCCCGCTGACCATCAGACTGCGGCTCCAGAAGATTGCCCTCACGCGCCTCCGGCTGCATGCACATCGTTTGCACTTCGTCCAGCGTTTCGATAAGGAGTGCTTCGAGTGCGGCCGGCAGAAGAGTGGCGCCTGGATACTCCTCCACGCCCATCTCCCAGGTCTCGTGGGTTCCCAGCTTCTTGCAGCGATCCGTGGCTCGCTTGAAGATGATCGAGAAACAGAAGAGACGCACCTCATCGATAAGTTTCTGAATGATATCCAGTGCCTCGGACGGCAGATCCAGGCTGATGAGCGAGGCATAGGCGATCCTCGTGTAGCGCAGACACTGCGGAATCCAGGGCAAGAACTGATGCGTGGCCGAGGCAGAGCCAATGGGCCAGGATAGGCCGCTGGTCTGGCGCAGGGCCCGCTGATCCGCAGCGATTAGGATGGCCAGCCGCAAGTAAACACAGAACTTCTCAATGGCATTTAGCACCATTCGCTTAAAGTCGCCCGGCTTTGGATCATGGGGACCGCGCAGCTCCCCAGTAAAGTACAATTGGCCGAGGCGCCACAAGTCCGGCAGTTGGGAGGCGGCAATATCGCACAGCTCCTCGCAGAAGTTCACGCGACTGGGCGTCTGACTGGGGTCCCTGCTCTTAGACTTCTCCTGCGCACCCGCCGTATCCTTGCTGGCGTGCTGCTCAAATGTCTGTCGGAAGGTGGCCTCCAAATACTTAGCCCTGGCCTCGATGGCATCCCACGCTGGATCAATGTTTCGCAGCTTATCGCCAATGGGCGTGCCACTCTGCTGCAGCTCCAGGCTGGTCAGTGCCTTAATCAACTTCTTTTGCTGCTCCACGCTCTGCGGCATCTTAACCACCTTCTCGTGCAGCTGCTTCCGTATGGAGAGTATGCGGTGGTCCACCTCCTCGAGCACCTTGCGGAAGATGGGGATTTCCGTCTTGCCAAATAGATTCTTGGCACGGGAGTAGTCATTAACCACAATGTCATAGTCACCCGTTTTGGCCCGACGATCCACAGAGTTGGGCAGGCAGAAAAGGAACTTGTGACGCGACAGGGCGAACAGCACAGAGCGCGTGGAGTCTGCCTTTTCCTTGCGCACAAGCACATCCGTAAATATTTTCTGTGACTCGCTTATGGAGTCTGAAAACAGGACAAACTGCTTGTAATCTTATTTTCACCAGAAATAATCCAACTTACTCTCAATGGACGCCTCTAGAATGTTCAGTTGCTCATTTCCGTGCAGCTTTACGTCCTCCTGCAGCTTGTCCCTGATGTTCATCAGCGTGTCCAGCTGATCGATAACTGATCCCGCATTGGACTTCAGGAAAGACAGCTGTCCCTCCTTCTGGCTCTCCACCTTGCGCTTTAGATAAGCCAGGCCCGCCTTAAGGTCCTCGAACGAGGTGGCTAAATGATTCTCCAGCAGGAACCAGGACGGCGAAAAGTGTTCCTGCGATAGATCGCCGCAGGCGTCGGGAAAGAGATCACGCAAGTCCTCGGGTATCTTTTGCTCGTTGCCCTCAATGGACAGACCCAGCGGATCCTCCTGCGTCAGTCCCGATTGGGCCAAGGTGCGCCGTCCCCAGGCAAAGTTTTGCGATGGCGACTCCTCGATCCACACGGCTGACTCCTTCAATGGACCGATAGTCTCATGATAGGCGCGGAACTGCACCGTGGACGTACCCACACCGCCGCTCAAAGTGGTCACTATGATGTCGCCCTTGCCCTTCGCTGGACCCGTTCGCGCTATGATCTTGTTGGGGGACTTCCATTCCGCAGACAGCAGGCAGTCGGAGCCGCAGATTTTCAGGCCTAAACAGGAAAACATTGAAAATTGCTATGACAGGAAAGACTACGCCTACCAATTAAATCCTGAACTCGGGTTCCCAGGAACTCGCCGCGTATAATGACTCGGGTGCCAGGAGGGCCCTCTTTGGGGGATAGTCCCGTTACCACCGGCTGTGGGGCCATGGTGAGTTTAATTTAACGCGAAAAAGTGGCTTAAAGTTAAGCAAAGCAAATTAAACTCTTCGAGGCGGTTAGTGTTGGGAAACACTTGATTTGTTCAGTGCTGGAAACATTTTTTTTTTCAGCGGAAAACTCATCAAGATGAGCCAACTTTTCAAGGATTTTAACAGGACAAATGCGACCCGTTGACCCACTAAGTCATCTATTCTTTAATTTCTTTTGATAAAAAATAAGATTTACATATGAAACAGTTTGAGTGTGACCAAAGCTTGATTTTAAGGGTCACGGTTCTGGCATGAAGGAGCGGCTGCCACTCTCCCCGCCAGCTGATCAAACTTGTTTACGTTGCAGTGCTCTTTTCAGATAATTCGCCATAATTATTCCGGAAAAAATGCAACCCGACCGAGTTCTGGCCACCAGGGATGACGTCGCCGCGGCACAGAGCGAAAACGAGAACTTGCGCAAAATCCGCAATCGCCTAATGCAGTGGGAGTCCAAGACGGACCCGTTGGCGGCGCTAAGTGTCCAGCAGGAGGAGCACTTGGACGTTCTCACTAATCTGTGGCGTGACAGTGGACCATCGGTAAGTGAAGCTTCTCTTACTGCAAGCTTGTCGAGTAAGATTTGGTTTTCAATTTCCTTACAGGCCGCCGCTACCAGCACACCCACCACAACGAGTGTGGGCTCTAAAGCCACGTCTCCCCCTCAGAGCAGCGGGGAGGACATCGAACTGCCCGCGGACGGCCTGCAGAACACTAATGACTTCCTGCTCTGGTTCGCTGACGTCAGCGCCGAGATAGAGCAGCGTAGCGACACTGACTACCACAAATACCTGCAGCAGCTGGAGCAACGAAAGGCGGAATGCTCGCACATGCTCGGCCAGATCGCAGTGGCCATGGAGCGGCTGGGTGCCCTATGCGACGAGTATGACTTTGTGTCGCAGAAGACAAGTGCTTTGAATACGGCCAGCGAACAGTTGATTGATGAGCAGGAGAAGCTCCAGGAGCTGAGCAACGAGATCCAACGACGGCTGCACTACTTCAGCCAGGTGGAGCTGCTCAACCAGCGCTTGCAGAGTCCCACGTTGTCGGTGGCCAGCGAAGCCTTCCGGGAATGCCTCAACAAAATCGACGAATGCCTGAGATACATCGAGGAGAATGTGCGTTTTCGCCCTTATCTTTGATTGCTCATATCTAAATTACTTGTACTTTCAGCCCAAATTTAAAGACTCGGCCGCCTACAACGTGAAATACAAGCAATGCCTGGCCAAGGCCTCGGGACTTGTGCGCAACTATGTGACCAGTGTGATCAATCAGGCCACCGAGGCCACCCTGCATCCCAAGAACAATCTGCCGGAGGCCCCCGATGCCGCTTTTGCCCTGTACTATGGCAAGTATCAAACCGCAGCGGCAAAGGTGAAGCGAGTGGCCCAGTTGATAGAATCTCGGGCGGAGCACAGCAACGAGTACGGCCAGCTAATGGCGGATCTGCAGCAGCACTATCTAGCTCAACGGGCGAGTGTGATGTCGCCGGCTGTAAATCTGTCCATCCAAAACGTAAAGGTGGCGCACAAAGGCGACCACTGCTCGCTCACCCGTAGTGCCTGTGCATTTCTCGTCCATGTGTGCCAGGACGAGCAGCGTTTGTTTTACCAATTCTTCAGTACAGGTGCTCCACACTTGACGTAAGTTTTTTCAGACATGGGCATTGATCTGGCATTAATTTAATATTTATTTTGTAGGGTTTATTTGGAGGGATTGTGCACTATACTTTACGACACAATGCGACCCTTTATCATTCACATTAATCACCTGGAAACGCTGGCAGAGATCTGCTCTATATTGCGAATAGAAATGCTGGAGGAGCATGTTCAGCAGAATCGTATGTTCAATAGCATATTTTTGGTATTAAAATTGAAATTAAATGAGTTTCCTTGGACCAGCTGCCGCCTTGGAGGCCTTTGCCACTATTGCACACCAACTGCTGCAGGATGTGCAGGAGCGTTTGGTGTTTCGAGCCCACTTGTATCTGCAATCGGATATACAGAACTTCAATCCCTCATCTGGAGACCTGGCCTATCCTGAGAAGCTGGAAATGATGGAGGTAATTGGGAGTTATTAAAACTGTCCTGTTTTTCTGATTTCTCTATCTTCCTTTTTACTTCAGAGCATTGCCTTGTCTCTACAAGAACCTGCTCCATTGCGCCGCTCAGACTCGCGCGGCTCCATGATATCTAGTGTATCGAGTGTCGTGGAAACGGAAAGCGTGGACACGGCCTACAGGGTCAAACAGATGAGTGAGCACTTTAAAAAAGAGTTAATCAAAAAACAAAAACTAATTGCCTTTCCATAGATTCCCCAGCCGACCTGCATGGTATGTGGTATCCCACAGTGCGCCGAACCCTGGTCTGTCTCTCTCGGCTATATCGTTGCGTGGATCGGCCCATTTTCCAGGGACTCTCGCAGGAGGCCCTTAAGCTGTGCATCCAGAGTGTTTCGCATGCGGCCGGAAAGATTGCTGCCTCCAAAACTTCCATCGATGGGGAACTGTTCGAGATTAAGCACCTACTCATACTGCGGGAGCAAATTGCCCCATTTCGTGTTGATTTTACGGTGAAGGAGACGTCTCTGGACTTCAGTAAGGTCAAAACAGCTGCCTTTGGACTGCTGCAGAAGCGCAAGCAACTCTTCTCCATGGGCAGCAACAATGCCCTGCTGGAGTTCCTATTGGAAGGCACACCCCAGATCAAGGAGCACTTGCTGGACTCTCGCAAGGAAGTGGACCGTCAACTGAAGACTGTGTGCGAGCGGTACATCAAGGATGCGGTGCACATGCTGGTGGGTCCGCTGGTTACATTCCTGGACAAGGCACAGGCTCTGTTGGCGCAAGCAACGCAGTCATCGGAATCCACAAAGCCCAGCTACGCTTTGAGGCAAAGCCCCTGGGCCAGTCCGCAGCAAATCAGCAGCATTATCCAGGAGACGCAGCGCCTGATTAAGGCTAAGTTGGCAGTTCTCCAGCGTGCAATGCAACTATATCTAAGCAATCGTGATACGGAATTCATTATCTTTCGACCTATTAGAGTAAGTATTGAATGGTTTTTTAATTAGTTTGTTTTATTTTTAATCTTGTTTTGTAGAACAATATAATTCAGTCGTTCGTTAAGCTGGAGCAACTGCTGACCACCAATGGCTACTCAACCGATGATATGATCATCACGAGTTGCCCATCGGCCGAACAAGTGTCCATACTGCTTTCCAGCGCCAGTATTTTGGCCGCCGAGGGTGTGGCCAGCTTTGCAGCAGCTGCCAGAAAAATCAGCACCTCGTCATCGGTGGATGGAGCCACCACGGCGAGCAGAAAGCTCAGCACTCAGCTCTCAAACAAGTCGCAACTCCCTGAAGCCGAGGAAGCCCAGATAGAAGTGGTGCCTGCAGAAGGCCCATCACCAGAGAAAATAGTGGAGGAGGTGCCCACACCGACGCAGGCCATTTCGGAATAATTTGCAATGTATCGCTTATAACCTTGTATGTGTATCTATTTATGTAACATATTTAAGCACCTAGAGATCGTTTCCTTATATCCCTTACAAAGATCAGCCGCGTGGAATACAGCTCGCTATATATTTCCAAAAATTGAGACTTAACATTAGTTTATTTTTGCTAAACCACATAGAATGTGACGAAGTCAAAGTAATTTACCAACAAAATATTACAAATAACAGAATGCTTGCTTTTGGTTGCTTAATTAAGAGCTAATAGTTGGTCATGTGAGGGATATGTTGAGGTTGCGGGGGCAGCTAGGACTAGGATAGCAGGCACTTGTCCTTGGCATTTCCCTGCTGGCTGCCGCCCACCGTCACCTGTTGGGCGTTGTTTTGGTTTTGGGGCTGCTGCTGCCGGTTGCGTTCAGCTGTGTCATCCTGTTCCATGATTGATAAGGCGAGGGCTCGAGCAAGGGCTTCGTCTTCGCTCTGCAATAAATGGTAAATTTATAATTAGAAATTTCTAGAACAGTCTAGACTCTTAAGAAACCGTTGGAAAGTAAGAAACTCAATTTCGAAAGCTACTTACCATATTTCCCTGTATTGTTTGTACTTGTGTGGCCTGCACTGCTGCTGCTGCCGCTCTGGGCCGGGGATTTGCAGTACCAACGGTGCTCGCTGTCGGCTTGTTCTGTCTGCGTTTCTCCGCCGCCTGGGCAGCCATAGAGCGTGTGTCCGAGGACTTAAAAATTGACTGCCAGCCTCCGCTGCTGGATGATGTTGCTGGGGCTGGGTTACTCGCTGGCTGACAGTCATGGTCGCTCGAATGGCGATGACGTAGGCAGAAATTTAAATGGCATGTTGAACACTTCACTGGGATAAGCTCCTTGCGCTTGCAGCCCTTGGCATGGCAGCGATTTGTGTAGATCTTCTTGCTCTCCGACTTGCACTGCTGATCGATGTGCTGGCCTACGGTGACATCGGGCTCCACTCCGGGGGGCGTGGGCACGGGTTCACGGCAGAGCGGACAGATGGGCACCTGGACGTTCTTCTTGTACGCTCCCGGGCAGTTGTGGCGCTCGTAATTGTAGTGGGATGCGCAAAAGACCTTGTCGCACGAGTCGCACTTCACGGGCAGAAAGTCTAAACATTAATTAAATTAGTTGTTGATTTTTGTTTCCTGGTTGCGAAATCCGCCTTTTTTCATCTTACCCAGCCTGTTACAGGTTGGCTCGCTGCAGTGCTGGCCCAGATGTGGAAACTCCATGGTGTGTGCTTGTCTGTTTGCTGTTGTGTTTGAATTAAGCTCGACCAACAGCCTTAAGGCCTCTTTTATTCCCTGGTTAAATGGAAAACTTCGAGAACAAGCCCGAATTGGACGAAAATGACTAAACACTTATTTATATGCGCAAAAATTAGGATAATTTCTTTTTAAAAAAGGCTGGCCACACTGCTATCGATACTTTTCCCAACGCGGCAGTGGCCACACTTAAACCGATAATTCTTCTAGTTTAAATATTTTTAGATTTTGAAATATTTTTATATTTTACAAAAAGCTTAATTTTAAAGCTATGTATATTTAGGAGAAGAT
>JAEIIM010026509.1:0-11996 GCA_018874515.1 Drosophila greeni | reverse complement strand
AAGGCTCATGAAGGAATTATGACGACCCTTGACTCATTAATTCAGTTATTTTTTTGACAAAAAATACTGCATTAAATTCCTATTACTATTATTATTATTATTTATTGGTTATTATTATAATTATTAATATTTTCTTTAAATGCTATACGCTCATCCCCCCGAACACACTTTATTTCACAGAAATCATGATGCATGCGAGAGACCGGAAATAAACAGTAAAATCTGCGAAAATATACAAATGAAATTAGGTGCCGCCACATCCCCCCAAGGACTTCCACTTCCCCCCACTTTTCCACTTCCCCACTTCTCCATTTCCAGCTCCCCCCGCCTCGTCCTTGCCCCGAAAGCCGCCTCCTGCGAGATTGCTAATTGAGCGCATTAAGCGAGGACTTGCACGGAGAGCGGGACTCCGGGTCCTGCCCGGCCTTGGAGCTGGAGGAGTCCTGCCGGGGAGGAGTCCTGCCGGAGAGGAGGCTGACGGAGAGCTGATGGAAATGGCGATGCTGCTGCGGAGAGCGTTGAAATAGAAGGACTTCCGGTTGTGTGATGGAAAGAGGAGTGTGGGGGAGGTTGGGAAAAAATAAAAATAAAAAAGAAAACTCTAACGAAAATCCCCAACGTAATGCAATATTCATTTTTCTGGTCACGTACGTAAAGTAAATCAATTAAGTTGTCATAAATTGTACCACTGCAGACGACTACGACGACGACGACGACGACGACGATGGCGGTGGCGGCGACACCACCCCATTTCCCATTTCCCCCATTTTCCGCTTTCCCAACGCCTCTCCGGTACTCGGTGTCTCAGTGAGGTGCTATTCCCGGCTTTTCCGCTTTCCCATTCGAGAGATCTACTCCAGTTTTTGTCGCGCTTTCCCGCTTTCCCTCTCCTCTCTTTGGACTCTTATTTGATTTGCGTTCTGTTTGTGCAGCAAATTGAGCGGCATTTGCTTTTTTACGCTTTACGTTTTGCCACGACCACCACACGCAAAGTGTCTCATTTAATCCTGGCATTTTATGCCCACAAACACGGTCTTTTACATGGCGGAACAGGAGGAGACTCGTCATAACTAAACGAATTTTCTAGGAATTTTGGTGGAATTTCTAAAGAATTTGTGGCGAATTTCTGATTAATTTGTGATGAATTTCTCATGAATTTGTGGTGAATTTCTCCACGAATTTGTGATGAATTTCCCATGAGTTTGTGGTGAATTTTTAAAGAATTTCCCATGCATTTTTTCTAGAATTTCCCCTGAATTTCTGTTGAATTTCCCACAAATTTCTGTTGAATTTCCCATGAATTTGTGATGAATTTTTCATGAATTTGTGATGAATTTCTCACGAATTTGTGATGAATTTCTCATGAAAATGTGGTTAATTTCTTAAGAATTTTCATCGAATTTCTACTGAATATTCCACGAATTTCTTTTGAATTTCCCCTGAATTTCTGTTGAATTTCCCAGGAACATGTAATGAATTTTTCATGAACTTGTGATTAATTTCCCATTAATTTGTGATGAATTTCTAACCAATTTGTGATGAATTTCCTTTAAATTTTTTATGAATTTTCCACGAATTTCTCTTGAATTTCACATGAATTTCTGTTGCATTATTCACATGTTTCTGTTGAATTTCCCCTAAATTTCTGTTAAATTTACCCACGAATTTGTGATGAATTTCCCATGAACTTGTGGTGAATTTCTGTTGAAATTTCCCCATGAATTTATGATGAATTTCCCATTTATTTCTGTTAAATTTCTGTTGAATCTCCCACAAATTTCAGTTGAATTTCTTACGAATGTTGAGAATGTTTCCTGTTGAATTTCTCAGCTAGCTTTCCCTTTTGTTATTAAACCAATTTTATTTCTGTGTTATTCATGGCTTTTACCCGGTTACAGCTCCTTGAAGATCCTGCCCCCCTTGACTAAATTGTTTAGACGAGGTCACTTAGCTTGCTTCTAAGCAAAAGCAAATGTTGACTTGGCCACAAAAAATTCACTCTTCGGTTACGGCTTTTAATGTTCAAAAGAAAACTTGGCCACGAGCGACCATTAAAAGCATGTCTTCTTCCGGGGATAGGGGACAGTGGACAGGACTCGCTCAATGGCCCAGTTTAATATGAAGGTATAAATCTGTAAGGACACCCCCTGAACTCCACCCTGACCATTTGCAGGACGTACAATTTACGATGACACATTGTCATCGTATTTTTTTGGGGGAAAGCCAGAAGCTGAGGCATTCCGCGGAACCAATTCGCTGTTTGTCTGAACCGCAACCTCAGGCCTTAGCCTCCTTCTTAGGTTTTCTTCTCATGGGTTAGCTTCCTTCTTAGGTTTCCTTCTCAGGCTTTAGCTTCCTTCTTAGGTTTCCTCCTCTCAGACTTTAGCTTCCTTCTCAGGCTTCACTCTGCCGCCTTCAGCTTCCTGCTCAGCTTCAGTTATGTCCTTACTCCTTCGTCCTTTTCCCCCTTCTCAGACTGGCCGCCGTCTTGCCGCACTTTAGTTAAGCTCAAAATGATTGCGTATAATTTGGCAGCATTTAGTTGGGCGTCACAGCCACCCAGGGCTAGTCAGGACCACCAAGGACCTCACCACCCAGAACCACCTAGGACTACCCAGGGAAACCCAGTGAAACCCAGGACCTCCCAGAAGCACCCAGGACCTCCCCAGACCCACCCAGACCATCCTTAACCCCCCCAGACCATCCTTAACCCCCCCAGACCATCCTTAACCCCCCTTAGAACCAGCTTCCTCCTTGAGACACACCAACAAAAGGCGGCGTCAGTAAAGGGCGAGGTTAAGTCCTTATGCCAGAGCGTTTAGTCAATGGCAAGTCCTGGTCCTGGAAAGCCACTTGCGGCCGCAACGGGATTTCTCCGTCATTTCAACAAGGATTATTTACTTTGCCCCAAGATTCAATAACAATTTTGAAATGAGCGTAATTTCGTAGAGCTCTTTCCCCGCCTCACTCTCAAGGCATAAGCCCTGAAATAATGTGGCATAAAGTGCTGGGTTACTCCCGGGAAAGGGATCTCCCTCTTCTAGTCCTGGACAGGACGCTTTGAATGTAATTCACCAACAGGACACGGGGTCAGAGTGACAGTCGCTGGGTGAGTCATCGCACGCACAGACACTGAGGCACAGACTGTTATCAATTAAAAGCTTTGCACAGAAGCCGCACCACACCACACCGCACCACATCACCGATAAAACCACCATCAGTTGAGCTCCTCTCCCTCCCCCAGTTAATGGCGTTTTATCAAGTCGTTTTCGGGGTTTTGTGTGCAATTTTAATTAAAGTTGATTAAGCGCGGAGGTTACATGCATTATGACCTGCTGTCAGGCGAACGGAATCAGACAGTGTTGTGCCTAGTTTTCCCTGGGATGTGCCAGGATGTGCCAGGATATGGGAGGATGTGACTGGATATGCCAGGGTATAACTGGATATCCCAGGATAACCTGTCTGCCTGGATAACCCGTCTGCCTGCCTGCCTTGTGAGCCCTGTTGCAGGTGATCCCAACTGATACGATAGATTCGTCCCTCTGGCCAGTCGTCACTCAATCACTGTCTCTCACTGCTCCCCAAATTAAGGAAATTAAACTTCATGATTTTAAAACAACATTCAGCCATCCATCCCGTATCGGTGTGTACGGGCCACAGGCAGGAATGAGTTTCCAGCTATCATGTAATTGTTGGTGAATATTAAGGAAATTAGCTTTTACACTCAACTGTGGGAATCGTGTTTGGCTCTTTTTTTTGGGGGATGGGGGTTTTGGATAGATCATCACGTTTTTGAACTGGTCAGTTTTAACTGCGAAGTTCCACTTCCACTTCTACTTCCAGCTCCTACTTTCAGCTCCCACTTCCAGCTCTTACTTCCAGCTCCATTTCCACACCTCCTACTTCCAGCTCCCACTTCCACTTCCAGCTCCCACTTCCAGCTCCCACTTCCACTGCTACCTCCCACTTCCAGCTCCACTTCCAACTACCACGTCCAGCTCCACTTCCACACCTCCTACTTCCAGCTCCCACTTTCCGACTTCAAGCTCCACTTCCACACCTCCTACTTCCAGCTCCCACTTCCACTTTCCACTTCCAAATCCCACTTCCAACACCCACTTCCAACTCCCACTTCCATTCCATCCTTTCCACTGGTTCCTCCTGCCGTATGCATGTGCAAATCAAATAATTCTTCGCCAACTGTCACTCCATTAGCGGCAAATCCAGCTCGAAATGAAGCACTGATTTAAGGTGGCGCCTCGAGGGGCTGTGAGGCAGCTGCTTGGCCTACTGGCAAAGGTCAGTTTTTCGGGGGGAGGGAGGGAATCCGGAACGGGTTAAGCCAATTGGCCTTTTTAAGGCTACATAAGTTTGTGCATCGATCTTCCGCCAGCCGGTGTCTGTGTCCGAGTGAGAGTTCGAGTCCTAGTCCTAGTCTAAGTCCTAGTCCCACTTCCAGTCCCACTCCCACTTCCACTCCCACTCCCAATCCGTCTCCCACTTCCAATCCCATTCCCAGTCCAAGTGTCCCTGCAACTCTCCTTTTCCTGGGTGTGAATCCTGTGCCCCCTGTGTGTGTGCGTGCCTGTGTCCGTATTTCGAGGTTTGGCGATTTATTTTGCACAAGTTTTAATTTCCGGCAAATTTCCTAGTACAATTTCCCTTCTCAGAGCTGCCATTGCGCTTTTTGCCAGCGAACTTTGCTACGTTTTGGGTTCAGTTCGGTTTGGGGGTTTCCCAGGCTCTCTCATTTTGCACTCACACTAGGTCTTTGGTATAAATTACCCTAAGATGGCGACATGGTTCTGTTTGTGAGTAAAGAAAAGAGATACCAGGAGGTCTAAAAGGAGTAGGAGGACTAGGAGGAGTGGGAGGACTAGGGGGACTAGGAGGACTGGGAGGTCTAGGAGGACTAGGAGTACTAAGAGGACTAGGAGTACTGGAAGTCCTAAGAGAACTGTATGCGTGGCATTTCAGGTCAAAGTACTCATATATATTGTGCACTTGCAGCATTTGTGCATTGCCATTTTATGTAAATTAGAGACAAACGCGATTTGTACTCCACACTTCATCTGCCAAAAAGGGAAATAAGAAATACAAAATACGAAATAAGAAATACAAAATCCGAAATACAAAATCCTAAATCCTACTTCCAAAATCCAAATCGAAGGGAATGCCAAAGAAGACGAGCTTCCTGCCAAATGCAATTCCTGCCAAAAAATAAAACAATAACTGAGGTCCAAGATGTCCTAAGTGCACTTTCAGGACACCTGTACCCCCCTTTATTGAGGTCCTGCCAAGAGGTCATTGGGAATAAGTATTAATCCATGTTTAGCAATCATTCAAAACCATTATCCCAGCATACGTGACACTATTCAGGGCAAAGCTGTCATAATTGATGAAGTTCTTTACAGAATACAATTTGTGGGATGGAAGAGGAGTGCCAATCATGGACAATAAAGATTGTACGATTTTTCCTTCAATTTTCCAGTGGCGCATTCTGGGCCAGAACACGACTTTCTACTCTCTGTGAGCGGGTTTTATTGCCTCACTACAAAAACACTCAAAAGTCCAGAGTCCACACACCTCCATCACTCGACGGGCTCCACCTCGGCGGTTTCTAGCTGCAGACATTTTGTCCCAGGATAGGACGGGACGGGATAGGACAGGTCCGAACAGGACAGAGCAGGACGGGACGAGATAGGACAGAGCAGAACAGGACCGGACAGGATAGGACGAGATAGGAAAGAGCAGGACAGGACAGAACAGGACAGAACGAGGCCCTGTTGAAATGAAAATGCCAATGCTGGCAACTTGATCTGCTCTCTGGCCCCAAAAGCCGTTTGATTTTCGCCGCCAAACACACACATCGCGAACCGAACCCGTTTGCAATGCTAAACTAAACGTGGCCCCGAAAAATGTATCAAAAGAAAAAGCGCATGGGGCAAGAAAAACAATTGGCATTCAATTGACGGCAATCATCGGCAGGCGGCGGTGATTCCCACTCGTTCGATGGCCAGGACCAGGCCAGGGATCAGCGAAATAAAATCCTATTAGAGGCTCACTTTTAGGTCCTCTTTTTTTATATTGTTTTTTGTTGCCTTTTTTTTTTTGTGTTTCCTTTTTGGCTAATCGTTGGGCAACCTCGGTTTGGCATTGGGCTGGCCACACCACCGGTGAGTGCACTTTTTTTGGGGAGACTTCAATTCAATTCAATTTTCATTGCAACATATAATTGCCTTGACGGGGAGCAGAGATTAACTTGTAGGTGATTATTAGATACTTTAAATTTGTTAGGAAAACTGTTGAAAAAATATGTGCTGATGTTCATAAAGCTCCTTGAAAGAGAGTCATTCTTTCTAAAGAGAAACTAAAATGAACGAACTGTCTTGAACTCTTCTAGAGAACAACTGCTAAGCTCTCTCAACTCTCTCACTCTCGATCTCTCTCACTCCTTCATTCTCTCCCCCTCTTTTACTCTCTTTAAATAATACTCTCTCGTTTGCTAATGCTTGTACATTGCAGGCAACGTAATAGCTTGCAGAAACCAAATGCTAGGCTCTCTCAGCTCATTCTTGTCTGTCTCTCTGTCTCTCTGTCTCTCTGTCTCTTTTTTTCATTCTCCCTCTCTCCCTATTTCTCTAAAAAAATACTCTCGCCCGCTAATGCTTGTACATTGCAGGCAAAAGACTGCCTTAAAGACACTCAACTCTCCGGAAGGGTGTTAATAATTGCTACAATAACCTTCTAGAGAAATCAACAAAAAAAATCTGCCTGCCCATTATCATACTGCACTTGAAATATGAAAGCCTGGGAAGGTCCTGACTAGAGGAAGGAAGAAGAGAAAAGGAAGAAAGGAAGATGCAAGCTGCAAGACGAAAGAGAATCGCGGCCCAGTGAACTGAAGTCAACTCAGGCCAAATGGCAAAGTTTTGACTTCCGTCTCGTACAATTAAACTTATTTAAGTTGTTTTTTTTACTCGTTTTTCGACTTTTTTACCCCTTCCCTTTTTTTTCCTCCTTCTTCACCCCATTTTCCCCTTTTACCCCCCTATTTTCCCACCCTTTCCCCTTTTTGTGCTGCCAGCACACGCTGCTGGCCCTACAACTTGTTATTTAGTAGACTTCCGGCGTTGGCCCGGCCCTGTCCGAATGGCAAGTATATCTTATTATCAGTAGTTGCCACGCAGTGTAGCAAAACATTGCAAAAAGCGACGCGGCCTACAAGGAGATCCTTCTGCACCTCCTCCTGCAACTCCTCCTCCACCGACCTCAGTCGATAACTTTGGCCATAATTCATCAGTTGGGCGCGCTGTAAAGTCCTTTCAACTGCTGCTCCTCAACTGGCAGTTGCCAAATATGGTTTTTGTGCTTGCCTCTGCAACTCCAAGTACATATTTTTTGGCGGCGGAGGGAGCTCCCTCCCTCCCCATTCTTTGGTCTTTATAAGTTTATATTTCTGTCTTTCCCGTGTCTAAATATGATACATGCCCCAGCCACAAGTTGGAGCTCTCCCATAGCCCACCAACTGCAGCCTGCATCCTGACAGGCCACGCTGATGTTCCTCTGTTCTAGCTGGATGGGTTTGGGTTTGGACGGGGGTTGGGTTCGGGGTTTGGACGGGGGTTGGGTCTGGGGTTTTGTGTGGGGTTTGGACTTGGAATGGGGTTTCGACTGGGGTTCGGTCCTGGGTTTGGACGGGGTTTGGTCTGAGGCTTGGACTGGGGTTTGGTCTGAGGCTTGGGCTGGGGTTTCGAAAGGGGTTTCGGCTTGGGCCTGGTCTTGACTCTGCCCCGACTTTGCCCTGGCCTTTCCTGGCCCCGTGTTTCTCAGCTTGTTTCAAATTTTTCTAGCCAAAGTTGATGCCGGGAAACAGATTGTTTGCTGCAAACACAGGCGCAGCAAAAAAGTGCCGGCGCTGCAGAAATTTCCTTAGCTTTTAGTTTGAACTTCTTGCCATCGAAGAGGAGGAAAGCCCAAGCCCCAACCCAAACCCGAACCCAACCCCATCCGGTGGTGCATCCTGCCTTGCCTTGTGATCTGGGCAACGGCGGCGCCTACTGGGCATGACTCTTATCTGCTGATGGTGTAAATTTCTTAAAGTTCTCGACTTACCCATTGTTGCTGGTAGAGCTCCTTCTAGGTGCTCCTCCTTCTGCTCCTGTTCCTGCTCCTTCTGCTCCTGCTCCTCCTCCTTCTGCTCCTTTAGCTGCTTTCCTGCTCCTCCTCTTGTTTCCTTCTCCTCCAAAAGCTCCACTTTGTTGTGTCTGCTGCAGTCAATGCCTTCTTCAATGTTTGGTTGTTGGTCCTTGGCCGACGCGTTTAACATTGTGGCAGCATTTTCGAGCATTATCCTGGCCGGACAGACTGGCTTCCGCTGCTGCTCCTCCTTCTCCTTTTCCTGCTCCTCCTCCTGCTGCAGTCTGGGCCTGGCATAAATAATATTGCCGCTAAATTAGTTCATAAATCATTGGGAAAAACGCTTCGAAGGCGTTGACTCGTGCCCGGGTAGCAGGAGCTTCCGTTCACGGCTGGGGGGTCATCATCGATACCCACAAGGGACAGGGAACAGGGAAGAGGGGACAAGGGACAGGGGACTGAACCTAGGGCCATGTTGATGCGTCGTCATTCCTGGACAAGGTCGGGTAATTATCAGCTCGATTAAACATTTAGTGCAGCGGCGGCACTCGAATTCAATTAAAACATTTGCAAACAAGGAAAGGACATTGGAAACTGGGGACTGGAGACCTGGAAACTGGAAACTAGAGACTGAAAACTGGGACCTGGAAACAGGGGACTGGAAACTGGCGACTGGAAACTGGGAAATTGGGAAATTGGGAAACTGGGAACCTGGAAACTGGGGAATGGAAACTAGGAAGTGAGAACTGGGGAGTAAAAACTGGGAACTAGGGACTGGAAATTTGGTATTGGGAACTGGAAACTGGGCACTTGGAACTGGAAACTAGAAACAAGAGACCTGGAAACTGGGAAACTAGGAATTGGGAACTAGGGACTGGGGACCTGGAAACTGAGGACCTGGAAACTGGGAAAAGGGGAACTGGGAAACTGGGAAACTGAGAAACTGGGGACCCGGAAACTGGGGACCTGGAAGCTGGGGAACTGGAAACTGGAAACTGCGAACCTGGAATCTGTGAACTGGGAACCTGGAAACTGGTAACTGGGAGCATCATGTCGCCGCTGCGAAAAACACTTTGTAAATGAGACCTCGCGGGTCGTTGCCTGTCCATGTTTGTCGATTTACATAGCGAGATTTTTGTTTAAACACGCGCATGCAGGATCAATCAGAGTTGCGACCAAAGCCCCCAGTCTTTGCCAGTTGCCGCGTCCTCCTCCAGCTTCGTTTTTCCACCGTTTCTCCGCTTTTCCGCTGCTCTCTGTTCGCTTGCTCTGCTTTCTCTTCCACCCACAGCATTCCTGGCAGTGTTGCCAGACAGAGAGAGACACACACACAAGCACACACTCTTACACACACACTCCCACACACACATTCACATATATATTGGCACGCTTTTGACAGCATTTTTGTTGCTGCTTTTTATTGTATTTGCATTTTTCCATTTATACATGTTTGTATGTATGTAAGCACGTAACGACTGTTTGTAGTTGTAACAAAAATATTTTCCGCATTCAAACGAAGCGAAATACGCACAAACACAAACATTTGCTTTACTTTCCTTTTGCGATATTTAATTGCACCGCAACTTAAATTGGTTGGCAGCTTCATTCCCATTTCCATTGCCATTTCCATTTCCAATTCCAATTCCCCGTCCCTTTCCAACACTCCCATTCTCTGTCCCTTTCCAATACTCCCATTCCAGTCGCTGGAAGCGGTGCTAACATTCCCCAAGATCGTTTTTAGCTTTTACCAACTAATTTATTTATAAAAGGGGCAAACTCTGAAGTATTATGAAAAATTGCAAGCTATTTCCGCATCAAAGTAAAATCTGTCCTCAAGCTTAAACGATTTTTGTACTTGCTGGAAGTCAAGCAAAAAAAAATGCTTCAAGCGGAAAGGGGACAACTTTTTTCTGAAGGATATAAAAGGAATTTTTAATATTTTAATATGCAGCAGGGCAGGGCTAAGGCCTTACACACACTCTCTCTAGACTTCTCCTGTATGTTTACTAGCGAGTGACTAGGCAGCGAGTAAGGCTATCAGCGAGTGGCGAGCAGCTAGCCCAAAAGAATTACCGACACACAAAAGGCACAAACCGGGCGAAATTATTTTGCAATAAATTTTGTGACATATTTCCATGAATGTGAAAAACGCTTACGCTTACCTTGGGCGACAGGTAACATCTGCGGGGGTGGTTAGAACGTAACGGTCCAAACGTTGTCTGTCGCCCACACACACAGGTGGAGGGAGAGGATTTTGGGAGGGGACACATATTAAATGCACATCAGGGCAAGGGCGACACAATGGCAACTTAAATTGTCTAAGAAAATGTCACCAGAAAAAGGCATTTTTGACGTTTAACAGGGAGAGAGATAGCGAGAGGGAGGGAACGAGAGGGAGCCAGCGAGAGAGGGAGACAGCGAGCGGGAGACAGCGAGAGGGAGACAGCGAGAGAAGGAGCAAGCGAGAGAAGGAGCAAGCGAGAGCAAGAGACAGAGAGGAAGCAAGAAAGAATGCAGAAGAGCGAGAGCGAGAAAGAGACAGCGAGAGGAGGACAACGAGAGGGAGACAGCAAGAGAGAGCGAGAGCAGGATAGAGCGTTCGTGAGGATAAGAAAACAAAACGTGTGAATGTCCTGGCGATTTCGCAATCTGCTCTGCTGCGCTTATGCCACGCTGCTATGCTGCTATCCTTGCGATCCTGCGACTTTATGACAGTTTGATTTATACATTATTGAAAAAGTTTTGTCACAGGCACAGAAAAATCAGTCGTACCGACAATCACGTAGGACAGCCTCCTCCTTCTCAGCCAGGATACGAAGACGGACGCCAGCGACATCGACACGTTACGCACAGTAAGCCCATAAATAATTTTAACGCCAAAAATGTTGTCTTTGAGCCGGCAGCAATGAAGTGAAATTCATTTTTAATGCCATCACCCAGTCCCTACGCTTTCCCGTCTATGCGTATGCGCGCCTTTTGCCAAAGTTTTGCCGTGGAAATTCGGGCTGCCCTTTTTCCACCCCCATCCACGAAATTAATTAAAAAAGTTTGCAAAATCAGCCATCGATGTGTCAGTCTCGCAAGGAGCAGCAGGAGAAGGAGAACAGGAGCTCCAATCAATTAGCTTCTTACAGAATCAAAGCGACAATAGGCAAGCACACACATGTTCAGACTTGCACCAGTTTGTCTTGCCTGATAAAAATTCACAAAAAAAGGACAAAAAAGGACAAGAGGAACAGAGAAAACACAGGCATACCCTGGGCTCCTGATAAAAGTTTTAATTTATGTCAAAAGCTTTCACGAAGAATTTTAATATGCGCACAATTTTTGCAAAGTTGCCTCACCTGCCTTTACCTTTGCCTTTGCCTTTTTACCTTTTACCTTGCAAACTTATCGAATTCTTAAGAGGACATGGGGGGAGGGACTGAGAGATGGGGTCCTGGTTCGACTAGAAGGAAAAGGACTATGCTAATGCCCAAGTTGGTAGCCGATTTGCGAATAGTTTTATTGCCTGGAATCAATGCGAAGATTCCAGATTCTCCTCCCAGCTCCATCTTCAGAGATCTTTCCAAAGGAAGAACTACTTTGTTTTGACAGTGCCGAGTGTTGTCCTCGAAGTGCTGAAGTGCTGCAAGTCCTGGAGTTGTTGAGTTATTGTTGTTATTCAATTGGGAGCCTCCTCCTGCCCCCGTTGTTGTGGCATGTGTTTGTCTCCACACTTGCCACAAATGTGACACACTCCGCCAGCCACAATCATCGCAGTGCACATCGCAGTCCTTCGGTGTCCTGGAGGAAAAGGAGCTCCTCCTCCTTCTCCAGGAAGAAGGAGCTCCTTTTCCTCCTCCTTTGATTCGGTT
>JAEIIM010026340.1:0-12585 GCA_018874515.1 Drosophila greeni | reverse complement strand
TGTTTTGATAAAAAATCATCGATAAAATATTTTTAAGATATCCGAGAAAAAGCTAAGATTTTCTCCGCCACGGCTATTGGTCATACCGAAATGAATACGGAGTTATCATAACGTGATATTATGACGTAAGGAAAAGTTGAGCTTTAAAAATACTAGAAAGTTGCAAGACCGCTAGTTCCTCTTGTTGTTTGGCAATTTTCATGAGAACCTGGTGCGGTCATACTTTGTAAACAACCGCCAATATTTGAAACACCGTACTCGTTACAATTTTTTGTGCTTACTGATCGGTACTTTTAGCTTTATATATGTATACGGTAATAGCCTTGGTTGGGACTTACCCGCAGTAAGGGACGCCTAGATACATTTCATCGCTGCACCGCAGACTTCGCCGAGATTCATCGATGTTTAAGTCGTTTCCAGTGCAGAGGTTATTAGCACAGTTATTAACACGTTTTAACACACGATTATAATCACTGATCCAGCGGAACGGGAAATCGCCACTTGTGAAGTGAACGTGTCAAAGGTCGCGCACAGACTGAGGCTGCTGCGGCGAGTCGCCTCTATTTATAGGTGTGCGAGGGAGAGACAAATCGAGTGAGAGAGACAGAATGAGAGAGAGAGAGCGACAGATTTATTTTTATTCTAAAACGAATCAATAGATAAACGTGTCTTGTGTTTTAAATATTGGCGGTTGTCAATAAAGTATGACCGCATTATTATTCCTCAAAAATGCCGAACAACGCCGTTGCTTGCACCACTAATCGAATAGTATTAATAAATTATTTGCTCTTTACGTATGGATATCGATAATTTGGAAAATATGAAAAACATCGATGCCTCAATGTTTTCATCGCTGTTTGTCCACCTCTATTTTCCGCTGCCGTACTTTACTTTAAAAAACTGCCCCCAAGATACTCTTTGCCGAGCACTAACCAGCAGCAGCTGCATTAGCATCTGCCCGCGAATTAGATAATACAGCCGGTAACAGCGGGGACTCGCCATAGAACCAGCGGAAGCTGCGCCACTGCCATAGTTCCGGGATTGAAGGGCGGCGCAGCAAGAGCGTGGAGTCGCAATTGGCTCAGGATTTGCCAGGACACGAGCTCGGCTAGAACGACGTGAGTAGGCGGCTACAATACGACAGGGCTTATAGCGCAGAGTTCCAAACAAATGTCTATACAGATTTCTAAATTGTATGTCTAAATTTAACTGCGGACTTTCAGAAATCACCGCGAGGCAAACGGCAGACGAACTTCGCAGATTGCCAGAAGAGACGCTCACCTTTCTGCAGCGCCGATGCCCAGAAACCGTTGCCAGCTGACGACGTTGGACACTGCGAACAAGCGCCGGAGCGCCAGGGCATGGCCGAGCGCGTCATCTACCACGAGCTGGCCGCCGTGCATCATCACCACCATTATCCACACCCCCACCACCAGCAGCAATCGCCGCACTCGCAGCCCCTCTTCCATCATCCCCAGCTGCAGCAGCGTCGCCCAAAGCCGGGAATGGCGGCCATGCCGGCGATTGCCAGTCCGGGCCATGTCTACGCCAATGCGAACACTGCGGCGGCCTGGCGAGGAGCGCGCCAGCAATACTATGCGAACACGGGACCCGGACCTGGCCCCGCCGGCGCCTCTACAATGAAGCAGCTGCAAGCCAAGCAGCTGGCCAACTCGGACCAGCAGCATCACCAGCAGCCGATGGCTGGCGAAGTTACTGCAGTGGCGGCGGACGGACTGCCCACCACGCCCAGATCGGGGCAGATAAAGCCACCGCGCAACAAGAGCGAAGGTAAGCGGAGACGCTGAAATAGGAAGCCGCGAGTGTGCATGAGTGCTAACCCTTAATCCATACGCAGAGGCCATTGCCGATCTCCTCGTGCGCATTCCGGACGTGGGCCAGCTGTTCGACGTGCACAGCCGCATTGGGAACGGAACCTTCAGCACCGTGCTCCTGGCCACAATGCGACGGGAGGCGAATCTGCCGGAGAACCTGCGGCGAAAATTCGCCATCAAGCACCACATACCCACCAGCCACCCGGATCGGATAATGAAGGAGCTGCAGTGCATGACCAAAATGGGGTAGGTTCGATATCCTTAAACCTCAAGCTCTCAAACCCTTGGGCCCCCAGTCTGAGACCCACACAAATGCCGGCACAGGCCGGCCACCCACACACGGACGGGCGGCTTTCGTCCTCGCCTGCGTCAAACGCCGTTAACCGACGTCAGCCGGTCATACGTCATTGCAATTTATTTCAGCTTGCCGGGCGAACGAGCAAGGCAAGGGAGCGAGGGAGCGAGGGAGCCGCACATCCACACACACAAGCATACAGACGTACAGACGAACACCGACCGACGTTCGTTTATTGCACTTTCACACGCCATTCACGTGCCCATTTACAGTTACAATGCCGAGCACAGCTCTCTCTGTCTGTCCCGCCCTGGCCCTTGGCTTCTGTAATGTTTGTTTACACACGTACATGGCTCGCTACATATGCGCGTGAGTGTGCGGCACAGACACTCGCAGATCCTGCAATCCCAGCCAGCCGTCGGTTATCGACGCCGACGGTTGCCAACAGCTGGAGATTAGATTACGCATAGGCTGAACCGAACCCGAATCGTCGAATCCGTTCAATACCGCCTCAAACTGCTCGCTAAGCTGGCTGAACAATAGGATTTCGGAGAGAGGGTGCGAGAGGGAGAGAGGTGTGGGCGTTGACATAAGCCGGCTGCCCCCTGGGCCCACCTACCACCCACCACCCACCCATTCGCCCCTCTGGTCCTGCTGCGATTTTGTGTCTGTTCAAGCGACTTGCGCAAATTCCTCAGCCCAATTGCGTCACAACGGCAATAATTATTACTCCCATACGTATGCCCATGCCGCCCATCGCCGTCTCGCATCTTCTCCATCGCTCTTGATTCGTCGCAGTGATGCGCAGCCGGGCAAAGGGGAAAACTAGGGCTCAAAAGAGCTAATCTATTAGCTACTTAAATAGCACAAAACAATTTATTTATAAGGGTTTCATTTAGAATTTTCACTTGGGATTGAATAATCCAGCATTGAAAACCATAAATAAATTTCTACGGCTTTTGGAATCCCTACTAATTAATATTGTAATTATTGTAAATACCCCTATTAGCTATACAGTTTCTAAATTGCCAACACTGCTTTTTTGCGTGTGACGTCGTCAAAGCTATTCCGTCTCTCCTTCGCACACAGTCTGAGTGGGCGAGAGAGAGCGGTCTGCACAGGTGTTTGTGTTTGTATTTGTGTGTGGGCGTATCTGTTGTTGTTTACCCACAGGGCACAAATCAAAGGCTACACAAGCCCCAAAAGCTGGCCCTGAATTGTGGGACCTTCTGCAGGGCCATGCTGATAACAGTTTAATCAATCCCAAAGAGGATTTGGTTAATCGCATTTTCTAAATTTTAATTTGATTGTCTTTAAAAATAGAACGGTGAATAGCACGCTCCCACACAGTTATGTTATGGCAACAAAGGAGCAAGAGAGAGAGGGGGCTAGTGAGAGTATGTGTATGTGTGTATGTGTATGAAATCAAAAAGTAACGGAAAACAGGAAGAGGAAAAGAAGCCCAGACGTTTTAATACCCTGTTATTTTAAATCAAATCCCCGGACAATCGCTAATCTTTCGATCTCTATTTCCTTGCAGGGGCACCGATAACGTCGTGGGCATCCACTGCTGCCTGCGCTGCGACGCCTCCGCAGCCTTCGTGATGCCCTACATGCCGCACGATCGCTTCCACGACTTCTACACGCGGATGGACGTGCCGGAGATCCGGCTGTACATGCGCAATCTGCTGGTGGCCCTGCGGCACGTCCACAAGTTCGATGTCATCCATCGCGACGTGAAGCCCAGCAACTTCCTGTACAACCGGCGGCGGCGCGAATTCCTCCTGGTCGACTTTGGCCTGGCCCAGCATGTGAATCCGCCGCCCATGGGTGTCACAGCTGCTGCAGGAGCTATTGCCGCCTCCGGCGGAAACAACAACAACAGCAAGCGGCCAAGGGAACGGGAAACGGAGCCAGTGCAGGCTAATCTTCAAGCGGACGCCGGACTGGGAGGTGCCGTAAAGCGGATGCGGCTACACGAAGAGGGCACCAAGATGCCCTTAAAGCCGGTCAACGAGATCGCCCAGGGCGAGACGCAGCCCGCCGATGGTGCGAATCCCGGCCAGCAGCCGGCCACGATGCAACAGCAGCAGCAGCAGCAGCAGGCACCGCAGCCGGACCAGCCCGCCGCTTCAACTCCGGCGTCCGGTAGCAAGTACAACACGAACAGGAGCGCCTCGGGAGCATCGGCAACTGGCTCCAAGTGCTTCTGCTTCGCCAATCCGTCCGTGTGCCTCAACTGTCTGATGAAGAAGGAGGTGCACGCGTCCCGGGCCGGGACACCGGGCTACCGGCCGCCGGAGGTGCTGCTCAAGTATCCGGACCAGACCACGGCTGTGGATGTGTGGGCGGCCGGCGTGATCTTTCTCTCCATCATGTCCTCGGTGTATCCGTTCTTCAAGGCGCCCAACGACTTCATCGCCCTGGCCGAGATCGTCACCATATTCGGCGACCAGGCCATCCGGAAGACGGCGCTGGCCCTCGACCGCATGATCACGCTCAGCCAGCGGTCGCGGCCCCTCAATCTGCGCAAGCTGTGCCTGCGCTTCCGCCACCGAACCGTCTTCAGCGACGCGAAGCTGCTCAAGAGCCACGAGTCCGCCGACGGACGGTGCGAGGTGTGCCGCAACTGCGACCAGTACTTCTTCAACTGCCTGTGCGAGGACAGCGAGTACAACACGGAGCCGCTGGACGCCTACGAGTGCTTTCCGGCCAGCGCCTACGATCTGTTGCACCGCCTGCTGGAGGTCAATCCGCACAAGCGCATCACCGCCGCCGAGGCGCTGCAGCATCCGTTCTTTACGGAGGCCGCAGAGCCGATGGAGACGGCAGAGCAGCCGCCGGCGAATGGCACAGTGCGAAAGGTGCGGCGCCAGCGTCACCACAAGCCGACGGTCACATCGGAGCAGCAGCAGCTGAAGCAGCAGGCAGATCCGGAGCAGGCCGCGATGAACAAGTTATTGAACTAGTCCTCATACCCCAGTCTCGTCATTTGTATATAGCTAAGGCACATATCACCACTGTACATACACACACACACCATATATCAGCCCATCACCCGAGCCCATCTCATGCACCCAGCGCCCAAAATCCAGTCCAGTGTACCGTGCCCAGTGCCCAGCGACAGCTCGGCCGCATCTACTTACCTCAAGCTGCTTAGGGTCCCGCAACCACACACGATTAAATTTGTAGGAATGTTTTTTTTGTATCTATCATGAACAATAGGAGAGAAATACCAAAAATAAAATTGAAAAAGTGAAAGGATAATGAATTGTAGAGTTATATTGAAGAATTGTAAAGGAATAGGCGGAGATCCGCGTCTCTGCACCATCATGTATAGTTCGAATAGTTATAGCTAACCTAAGTATCATCTATTTGTATGTATCAAGCGAAATTGTGAACGGATATATATATATAAAGAAGCAACAAATATATTTATACCGAGGAAAGTCAATTCTAGTTTCTTTCAAGATGAACTTTACATCCCTAACGGCAATGGACAATGTATCTCTATCGTAATAAAACAGTTGGCATAATCGTCAGATATCAAATACAGAAGCGAAAGTATATATTTAAAGGATTCACATTCCAGGGAACAGAGTTTAAGGGAAAGCTAGAGAAGCTGTAAGCGCTTACCCGAGTAAGTTATGTATTAATCTAGGTAGGTAGCTGGTTAATACCCCGTCTAGGTCTCCATCTTCTCTGCCCGCTTGCGCTTCGCCTTCGATTTGGAGGGCGTTGCGTCAGCATCGGATGTCGATGGGAGTTCCTCCACCTTGATGCGCTTGCCGGCAACTACTTCCTCCTTCGATGGTTGCGTCTCCAGCGCACGCTTCTTGGCCTTGACGAAGCTGCCCCGGCCGGCGGCCCGTTCGGACTCCTCGATGCTGTACGGCTCCGTTTCCAGCGCCTTGAGGCGTCGCTTGTGCACCTTGGTGCGGAAGTGCGCCTGCATGGCGGTGTCATCGATAAAGTACTTGGCGCAGTGAACGCAATAGAACTGGGCAAAGCCCGGCTTGTCCAGGTCCACGTTCTGGTTGATTAGTTCGGCGCTTCTAGTGCGCATGTCGTCGTCGATCTGGTCGAGGTCGCGGCGACGGTTGCGCACCCGCCACCGGCGCTGCAGGTGAGTGTCGCCATAGTGCATCTTCTTGCGCTTCTGTACCATTCCCATCTTGCGGCCGTGTGTGTATAGTTCACCTGTTGCAACGCGAATTAAGGATAGGAGCAAACGTTTGTTTTGCTGCGCTGCACGTGTTTTGGTCAAAGTTGATCCGCCGGCTGCTACTAATTGTTTAGAGGTCGAAAACAATCTACAAGGAGTTGGGCTATTAATCTTGACTAAAACGTGGCTTATTTTCTGCTTAAGCCTACCTTTAAAAGGCAATAAACAATGTTTTTAAAATTTACTGCGCACAAACACTCTGCTGCTGGCTGGTGGCGATGGTAAAGGCTCGATAAATGAGGTTTATCGATAGTTGGGACACACACACTGGCGCCGCTGCTGTTGGGCTTTTTATTTAGTTGTTAATAAATTAATTAATTTAAACTAAACACAATTGAATTCAAGAAGGGAAGGGTCGCAAGTCTCTCGTAAAGTAAATAAAAACACTATCGAACTGCCATCAAGCCCGGTTTAGCTCGACCGATTTTTGTCGTTTTTTAGTGCTTTTTTTGTGCCGTTTAAAATGCAAAAAAAAAACATATGTTCCGTCAATTAATTCATCAACAAATTCGTGGGAACAAGTAGTCTGCGGGCGGACGTGTGCGGATTTTGTTTTGTTTTTTGATTTGACGCCATTCTAGCCGCAGGAAGCAAGCTTGTAAGGATAAAGACGAGTCAGGAAAAGCTATTGAGCGCTCTCTGCTTTAATCGGGCCGCACACAGCTGCACACCCATACACATGTGCGATTGGATAACACAGTGAATCCGTGAAATAAATTCCGTTTACTCTCCCAGTTATGCCCATCGCAGATGAGCTCTTTGCTGCTGCTTTTCAATCTTCCCCAACCTCTCCTCCGCCCACCCAAGCAGAGCTAAGCATATGCTAAGCGATAAAGTGATTTGTTGTGCGTGTGTTTGTGTGTGCATGTGCAGGCGATTTAGTGCAAAAAGCCCAGCAACAAAGTAATAAACAGAGACTGTGATTGTGTGGACGACGGCGGGGGGGCGGTGCTGGAGTGCTGCGACAGCTGCTGCCGCCTACCGCCTCGGTTTTGCCATTGTACTCCGTTCCGTACTCTCTGCTGCTGCTGGCAATTGTGGTTTATTGGCATTTATTTGTTGATTCTGTTTTAGCTACACATTCCGTTGAAACCACTACTATTCGCGTGATATTCGCCGGCAACATTGTAACAACATCAGAGAGACAACAACTGCAGTAAGTAGGGGAAGGGTATACAGCGCACACCAACAACAACAACAAGAATTCGAATTCGAATACGAATACGAAGTTCGAAAAAAGCAAAGAACAAGAAGAGCTTAACAGCTCTTATCGATAATCAGCGCTTGCATGCCGATTGCGATTATCAGTGCTGCCGATCGCTTATCAGTCGGTTGACAATTAATACCGTTACACGCACAATTAGTGTGTGCTTCCTGTGTGTGTGTGTGTGCTCCGCTTCTGATTGATATTCGAATTTAGATCACTCTCACTCTGTGATATAACAGCCCCTCCCGCCCCTCACGCACCAAGCAAATACACGCTCTCGCTCTCGTTCTCCGCTGCTCTCCTCTTGCTTATTTTATCTTTATGCTTGCTTTTTGTAGTCCATGCCAGTCACGATTTGACATTTCGCAAATGGGGGGTTGGGGAGGCGAGGAGAGATAGAGCCAAGAGCTCTTGCACTTACAGCATTCAAACTGTTAATTCCACGTCCATGCAAATAGGAGATAGTGGGGGCAGGCGGAGGGAGCGGGCTGGAGTTGCTAATGCAGTTAATGCCCCCCATTGAAAGCGAGAGTGTTGGACAGAGAGAGGGAGAGTATCAACCGGTTAGTTAGTGTTCAGGGACGTGGGAAAAAGGGGGATTCGATAGTTTAACAAGAATGAAAGCTATCTGTATAGATATTTTTTAGATTAAATGTAATATTTTGTTTTTAGATTTATAAAAATTGAAATATATTTTTTAAATATTGCTTTCAATATTTTTTTATTTTTCTGAGTAAAATAATAATGCCGCACCCCCTGGCGACTTGATCTCCCTCCGCCTCTGACCCAATAACGTATTACAAAATCAAAAGCCCGAATTGCTTCAGCCAAAAGAGGCAATTATGTTCCCAATAATGAGATATTTCGAAAGTCTCCGGCTTCCGCGTAGATCTCTTTGTGTGTCTGCCTGATTTTAAGGCACACGCTGAGAGTTAATTTTCCTTTCGTTTGGGGCTAGAAGCCCCAAAGAGGCAGCCAAGCAGTTAGTTAACCAGTTAGCCAGTCGTGCCAGTCCGGTCCAGTTCGATTCGCTCCAAGGTTATAGCATTCCATTCCGCGCCAGATCGAGAGCATATAGACTAGTCGCTGCATTTCTTGGTCATAGATTTCTAAGGTTCCGGGGGGTAAAACCAAACGGGTTACAGATGGAGAGGTTTCTGGACACGATTCTAACGCTCTTTGTGATTCTACAATGGTTTTTTCGGGGAGATTAATTACAAACATGACGGTGGCGTATACGTGTTTTTTTATCGTTTCGCTGAAATCTGCGTGTGTGTGTCTGTGTGTGCGTTTTTTCCCGCAGCTTTTTGCATTTTGTTTATTATCTTTTTGTGGGGAGAGCAAAAAATATATATACTAGATATTTAAATATTAAAATATAGCTTAGGTTTTAAATCTATATGCTCGTTTGGTGTGGTTTTTATTGGGTTTAAAGCAAGGCTAGAGGGGTTTAGGATAGTAAATATATAAGATCCCTCTTTCCCAATCTATTATTTATTATTATTTTCTATATTTTCCCTTAAATAGACTCTTGTTTTGTTATTAATCAAGTTACTGCCTTTTCAAGATGATGATATCAGGATAGTGTCATATCCTTGACCCCTCCATCAGCCACAAAGCCGCACTTCCTGCGAGTGCCATATCAGTGAGCTCTGCGTCGCCTTGCATGCCTGCCCTGCCGCAAGAGCCGCGAACATAGTTCCCTGATTACTTTTTCTGCGGTCTCGCCCCTTATCACTCCTGGCTCCGATATGTACCGCGTACACACATGTAATCTGTTTACGATATAGTGCGGTGAACCACAAACAAAAGCTTAAACAGACACCAGCAAGTAGTTCTCTGATTCCGAGTCGTCGTGCGTTCCCATTGCAGAAGTGGAACAGCAGTCGGAGCAGTCGGTGAATCCAGGCTAAAAAGCAAGGTCAGGCAGGGGGGCGTGATGTGGGGAGGAGGGGAAAGAGGTGGTTCGTGGAGTTATGCCTGGAATTTTCATTACGAATTCCCCAGTTTCCACATCGCAATTCGCATCCCCCTTGGCAGATGTGAAAGGGAGTGGCAGCAGGGCTCTGGGCAGGGAGCACATTCACTTGGCCTTTTGTCTTCGAGAGATTGACTTTCTAATTGAAGTTTCGGGTTGAATGGTGGGTTTTATGGATTTATGTAGGTTGAGGCCACTGACCCAACCCTCCAGAGACGCACAATTGAGGTAGAAACTGTAGCTAACAGAGATCGTTGGAATTGTTATAATGATCACTCTCCAATTTGTAATGTGTCTGGTGGAAAGAGTAGGGCAAAAACCACTTTCGTTGGCCGCTATTCCCTTGACCGCCGCTGTGGTCATATCCATATCAAGCACATAACATGTACACTTCGCGAGTGGCCAAGATTTAATGCGACTTTCACTCTGATCCACTCCACACAGGCAGTAAGAGCAGCAGCAGCAGAAGCAGCAGGAGAAGCAGCAGTAGAAGCAGCAGCAGATCATCCGCAGAAACGCCCACCTGGTCAAGAGGAATCCTTCAGAAGCAGCAACAGAAGTCATGGACCACGCCCACCACAGTGCAGCAGGAGTTGGTGAGTCCGAACACAATCTGGGATGTAACAATAGTGTAACATGTAACCCACCTCCTTCACAGATCATTCCATGATGCATCACGATCACGCGGGCATGCATCACGATCCCAGTGCGGCTGTGGCAGCCACTGCTGCCCCCTCGGATCCCGGTTCCCTGTTCGATTTGGTACCCGACACGGACGTGCATGCGGGTCATGTCCATCACAACCATGGAGGTGGTGGATCTGGCACTGGAATGGAGCACATGATGCCCATGGCGGTGAGTTCAACTCGTAATCTTCTGAAGAAGCTTGTAAACTGAACCCCTTCCTCCGTCTTAACAGTTCCACTTTGGCTACAACGAGACCATTTTGTTCTCCTGGTGGCACATCGAAACGGTGGCCGGCCTGGTGGGCTCCATGATAGCCATCTTCCTGCTGGCGCTGATGTACGAGGGCCTCAAGTACTACCGCGAGTATCTGTTCTGGAAGACGTACAACCTGATGGAGTACCGGCCGGTGACGGGGCCGCAACGGAATCCGGAGGCGCCGCGTCTGCCCTCGCCGGCGGCGGCGGCTCCCTCGCCCGTGCAGTGAGTAGAAAGAGTTGGAAACCGAGCATGCCGTCTGCCTATTGCCCCTGTCGCCTTCGCTTTGTTGCCTTTGTTGTATATATTAATGTTAATGTTTCTTCTCTTCTCTCTCTCTATTTCGTTTCGCTGACGTGCCCGTAAATCCTGCTCATCCTGCTCCATCTATACGCTGTATATGTATATATATATATCATCTGTACAAAACGAACACGCGCCGCTCTTCCATTTGTAAATCGATCCATCCACAAAAACCAAATGCTATCCAATATCCAAAATATCCAATTTCCAATCTCACGCCGCTTCGCTCCGCCTCGCCTCGCCTGTAATTGTAACTTGTAAATGATTCACGCGAATCTGTAATCGAAACGAATATCTAATTCCTGTATCTGCATCTCCATCCGCGAATCGCAATCGTGTGTGTCCTTCGATCGATCCTTTTAGATACGTGGGCGAAGTTGTGCACAAGCAACCGTAAGTATCGCTCCGTTTAGACCCCCAGAAACAGTCCTGTCCTCCCAACTCCCGCCCCTGCGCTTATGTTAACCCTTTGTCTCACTTGAGTTCAGTTTTTACCATCTCTTCCCCTGTTTGATTTTTAAGTAGTTCAGTTCCTGTACAGTCTCTGTTCTCGTCCTTCTTTGGTTTGTTTCTCGTAAACTGTATGCTAACTCTGGTTTTCTCGCTCGGTGACCAGACCCTCGATGCTGTCCGTGAACCACCTGCTCCAGACCCTGCTGCACGTGCTGCAGGTGACGCTCTCGTTCCTGCTCATGCTGATCTTCATGACCTACAACGTCTGGCTCTGCCTGATGGTGGTGCTGGGCGCCGCCGTGGGCTATTTCCTCTTCTGCTGGAAGAAGTCGGTCATCGTGGACGTCACGGAGCACTGTCACTAGCAGAGGAGGACGAACGGCAGCCTCAGTCGCAGGTGTCTCACGATAGAGGACGATGAGGAGGAGGAGGAGGAGCAGCAGCGGCCGAGGACTGGACGGTGACCGTTGGTGCTAAGAAGCTGGAACTCCCGGAGCTCTCCAACCCACAAACACACACCCTGCTACTTGCTACTCTCTAGGTATTAGCCCGTAACTAACTCTTAGCCTCTTAGCCCCGCCCCCTGGAAGGAGGGAGGACCTCTCCCAAGGAACGCAGTGTAAACAGACATGCTAACCCCTAGCTTTACTGTTAAGAATCGGAAATCGAAAGCAATCTTCTTTATTTTTTTTCTTGGTACTCAATCTTCGTTCCGTTCTGTTCCGATTTTCCCCCCGAAGAGGAAGATATATATTTTTTTATCGCGATTATTATACCATTATGTATCCCCCTCTATATTATACATCTACGATTATTATTATTTGGTAATAAACTCCAATTTTATACATCTCCTCTGTCTCGACCTGCTCTTGAGAGATGATTCAGATTATTTTCTTCAAAAAGCAGACGGTGAGCTGTGCATTTAATTAGTTTAGGCTCGAAAATTGTTAATTCCCCAACAAGTGTTGTTGCGATCGATAAATTACTGCCCCATTATACCCCTGACTGGCTTCCCTAATTGGTGTCTGTTTTGGAACCCTTTGTATAATTGCTCAATGAGATGACGAAACCCTTTTCTTTTTGCTGTTCTTTTCGAAAATGTAATAATAATAAATCCCTATTTCGCAAGCTAGAAAAGTATCGATCTTTTCGATATGCTTTGTCTGCTGCAATCGATAAGCATCGATCTTTCCGATATGCTTTGTATGCTGCAATCGATAAGCATCTATGTTTTCGATATGCTTTCGATATGCTGCAATCGATAAACATCGATCTTTTCCTGCTCTAGCTCTAACCAGGTATCAGGGGCTAGATGTTGTAGATATTAAACTTAAAAAAGGCAAATAC
>JAEIIM010026276.1:0-11654 GCA_018874515.1 Drosophila greeni | reverse complement strand
TTATACTTTATTGCATTTAACTTAACTAATTCTTAATACAAATAAAAGTCATGATTCAGATCAAAGAATATTTTATGTCAGGAAACTGGAAATCCCAGAATGATCTCCGATACCACTAATTGCCGTGCAAAACAATATTTTATGAGATTTTAGTAGAACATTTTGGAAGATTTGATAGTTTGACCTTATGTCTAAACTAAACACGTTTATTCTGAGACCACATATTAGTATTCATTTTATGCGAACGGTTCCATTTTATTCCAATTAGCAAGTTCTGTTTTGGCTTAGATTTTTGTTAATCCCTGCGATTAGTGTAGGAATGCATGAATTCTTCGGTTAAATCGCATGAAAAAAATAACACCAAGCCAGTGAAGTCACTCGCATTTTCCATTCCAAAAGCTGCCATATGCAATCGATGACTTGGACAAAAATAACTTGTTGGCGATTGTTGTTGCCTGCAGGTTGGTGCTGGTGCTGCAGGTTAAATGCAACAGAAAACAGAAAAAACAGCAACAGCAGCTGAGAGTGGATCGAGATTGAGAGTCACAGCAGCCACCCGCTTGTCTAGGCACTGACAAAAAAATTATAAATGATTTAGGCGGTAAATAAAGAAATGAAAAAATGTTTTTTGAAAGAAAATAATGTTGGTTTAATATTTCAAATGGTTTCTAAATTATAAAATAATTAAAATGTAGACTCAATCAATATATAGTTAATTTATTTTCTGTGCATCTCTATGCGCCGCATTCTTGGAAAATTTCAGTCATACCTGTGTGCGTTTGTATCTCCTACCGCAAGGGGGTGTTTTTATTTATTCCTCCGCTTAGTTTTTTTTGTGTTGTGCACAACTAACTATATGTGTGTGTTCATCTCTGCGTTCAATTGCACATCAGCTTTGCAAAGTATCCGTACCCGCAGCTGTAATTTATTTGCATTGTTTAACGCTGTACCGTTTTCTTCTGTGGCTGCAATAAAACTTAAGCAAAAAAAGAAGGCGGCGATTTACATAAAATTTATTGCTGCCACATTACAAGTCAGTTAGTTAGTTAATGTTGCCCGCTGGCAACGCTAGCTGCTGTTTAATTGTGTGAAAAGTGTTTACTGCAGCAACGTGTGTGGATTTGCTCAAGTGCCGGTCCCAGTGCCAGTGCCGGCACATCACGTATACGACACGTGGCGAGCCTTGAACTCGACCAAAAGGGTTTCGCTTCGCATCGCCTCGACTTTAAGCCGGTTTGGTTTACATTCGCAATTGAGAAATCAAACCAGAATCGATTCACAGACCAGTCCCGGGCAAATGCCAATTGAAGTTGCTTCGAGAATATACTATATTCATTTTTTGGTTATAAAATTGGCATCAAAATCGAGCAAATAAATTATTCAATTTATGTTAAATAATTCTTTTAAATTATGGATTTACCGTTTGCGTCACGGAAAGCTTTATCGAAGTGAGTGATCATAAATTGTTGGCTAAAAGTTTTGCAGAGCAACGGAACTAGTTATGCGACATGAAAATAAATTTAGGTGTGTACGATCGTTAGATAAATCTTAAATCACGAGATTTGTATTCAAAACAAAAAGGAATTAAAAAGCAAGCTTGAACAATACTTTTACTCTCATCGAACTTTGAGAACATTGGTTAAATATAATTAAATTACTTACAAAAGCCTCAGAACCACTTAATGTTTTATAACCTTGTTTTGTAACTTTACAAAAAGACAGGTTAATTTAAGGAATCTCCAAATATAAATGAATACTTGCTAAGAGTTTGGCAACGGAACTGGTTATGGTAACAACAACTTAGTAAAATGTAAATACAGACTTCTGGCTTCTATTTAACACTTTAAAAATAAAGCTGGGATTAGCTCTGATTAAGAGTTTTATTTAAAAAGTTAAGACGATAAAATAATTTTCCCAATAAGATATTTTTGATTAATGATTAGGTTAATAAATCCCCCTTACTTGTTTACCAATAAATCAGTTCAAGCCTCACCCAGCAAAAACCCCCCAAGAATCAATGCCGATAAAAGGCTCCCCTCTATGTTTAACCGAATAACAAAGTTGATCTCAATATCACACCTCCTCTAGTGGCAGCTAGCGAACAAGTCCGACAAGTTTGCAGCTTAAGTTTTAATTCAAGATTTCAAAACAAAATAAATGTGTATATAAATAAATATATAGAAAAAATGCTGTTGTGGTATTTCCGTGGCAACATCTAATGGTTTCTGTCGATGGCTAGTTTTGTCTTCGGTTTCCATGGGATGCAGGCCTAATCCCTCATCAAAGACAGCCAGCCACGGGGCGAATTCGCACTACAAATTGGATGAGTTTGCGATCTGTTGAGGGTTGTGTCTTGCGATCTCAGGGCAACAGCTTCAATGAGATGTTACCGTGGCGAATCTAAAAATACTCGCATCGCTCACACTGGATATATGTATCTGCGGCCAGATAACTGGAATATTTCTTCGGCATCATCCTCTGATGATGATGGCGGTGTTGCCCTTGTAACGATTGTTATTTCTGCTTAAGCACAAATGCTGATATGTTAATGACGGATGGACATCGGTCTGGGTCTGGGGATCGAAAGATACCCGAAAATATATTATATATCGGTAGCTGATCGGCCTTTTGTTGCTGTTGTCAGGCATTGTCGAACATTCGGACATTTGCTGATGGCATTTAAATCACTGAATCGGCTTTATGTGATCGATCGATCGATCGGTGGCGGTACCTCGCCGCATTTAATGGAATTTTAATTAATTATTAGTTTCACAGCGACCTTTAAAGGCCGCCTTTTAGCTTTTCACTTCCCTAAAAAGCCTGATTTTTTGGTGTTAACAATGGGATTTTTATTTATTGAGATCAGCAGTTAATTTATCTTCCTAGCTCACTCGGAAAACCTGCACTGCTTGATAAATTACTTTTAAAATTTAATTACAAGCAATCAACTTCAAACTATCGTTTTTAAGCTAAAACATTAAGTTGCACGTGAATAAAAATCATTATTAATTGGCTTATATTTTTCCGTTGTCAAACAAGTTGTTGTCGCCTAACTTTCTTTGACCATTGAAAATTGCATTTTCTTTCCGTTACCCAGTCCAAGCCGTATTTCCTCTTTTATAGATCAATAAATTTATTATTCATTGGCTCGAACAGTTTCGGTTGGATGTGATTCAAGAAAAATAAACCATAAAAATATGAGCTCAAGCTGTCAAGCTTTTTTATTGCCTAAATTAATTATTATATCAGATATAGATATCAATTGGATTAAAATGTTATATGTTTTGGGTAACAAAATAATCTCATCATTAATGGTGCCTGTCGGTATCAGCCACAAACATTGTTTTGTATTTTTTTGTTAAATATTTAAATTGAATAAATTAAATGTATTCTGGGTTCAAGTTTATATTAGAACATTAATTTTTTCTTTTTTTTATGACTCAGTTAAGGGAAGTGTTAGTCGTAAATGGCTTCTTGTATCTGTTTGGTTTATGGCTATTAAAAAATGCTAGTTTTCATTCAGTTTTGCATTTCTTTTGTTCCTAATTTTAATATCTTCATATACATGAATATGAGGAGACCTCTTTTGTTTTCAGTTTATGGTTCAAATAAATTTAATAACTTCATATTCATACATGTTGGCCACTTTACTGCTGTCTACAATTTGCTTAAATTTTGTTTTTACCAATTTATGTTAAATTTTGTGGGCTTTGGTGTAGCTGTTTCGTTTTAAATTTGCTTTGATCACTTCGTTTTAGTACAAGTCCGAGTTTGAGCCGGTTTTTTTCTGACTCGTTGTATATATTTTTTTTTTTTAGGTTTTGTTGATTTGCTGCTAGGTGTGTGTGAGTATTTTTTAGCGATATTGATTTTTCGCATTAAGCGCATTTCTGCGTACCGAATTTTCAAGGCCAATAATCGTCTTGCTGTAGGCAGAAGGGGCGGAAGTTAGGGGAGGGACTCGCCACTTGGGATGCGGTTTCAGGGGATGCTGGTCAAGCTGGTATCGGGCTAACGAGTTTTTCATTTGGCCAAGCCAGCTCAATTAAACGGTTTTTATTTTTATGGATTCCGATATAAATGGAGTTTAGTGGGGTATATTTGCATTGGGTCTGGATGGTAACAGGAGAGGAACGCATCGGAAAAGAAACGTATTTTAATTTAATGTATAATTATTTGCTATGAATCTACTTATACTTTTTTTATTACAATATTTTATATTTATATACTTATACTTATTTTATTACAATATTTTATATTTATATATCATATCACAGGGCATCTCATAGTCGGGTCGCTTTCGACTTTACCGTTATTTCATGTTTGTTTTGGTTTTTGCGGACTTTTCGCGTAAAAAATGTGTGCAAATGTCCAAGTTTGAAGTGTCAACGCTGTCGGCCTAATCAATTTGGCCGCTAACCGCTACTTGGGAGTCGGATGAGATGATTAGGCCATGTTTGCCGCCTGAGCTGGGTTATGTAAGTGCGCGCCATCCGATCCGATCCGTTGAGATCCGATATGGCGGGGCGGGGCGGTGGCGCTGCCGGTGGCAATAAGCCATCTCGGTCTCAGCTCAGGTGTCGTCATCGTCATCGCTCTTCAGCGTTCACAGCGTTTCAACATATTTCTGCCTGCTTTTTCTTTAGTTTTTGTTGCTGTTTTTATTTTTGTTTTTATTATTTTCCAGCCATTGTTGCTGCTTCTACTGCTGCTGCTGCTGCTGAGCGGCAGTTCCGCCAATTAGCGACGCTTCCGCTGCCTGCACACACACACACACACATACATATGTGAAATCATTTTCTCAGCTTTTCCTTTTTCACTTTTATTTTTTGTCTGTCCATTCATCTTACTTTGTTGCTGCAGAAAAAAATGCACAAATAAATTTTGTATTAACTCTCTGGCTTGTTAACTTTTTTCAGAGGGATCCGGTAAAAGTGTTTCTTGGAGCAAATTCTTTTTTAAACAACCAGAATTAATTTCCTGTAAAACAAAAACCTCTATGAAATATTTATATTAATTGTTTTTGGTTGACTCTACTGGCTTTCCAGATAATACCAAACAGTTTAAATATTAGGTTTTTCCATTCGTTGGTATGTTGTTATCTTTATTTGTTGATAAATATGTTTCTAATCAGCAGAGGAAATTAAGTTGCTTGTTTATCAGTTCTTGGTTTTTTTTGAGCTGATAAATAAAACATTCTTGAAGGTGAATGTATTAATTTTTAAATATTAATGTATGCTTTTTGGGTACCTGTAGCTTTGCAGAAAAGCTAATAAAAATAGATTGTCCGAATTTGTAAAAATTCGTTTTAGTTAAATCGACTTTCCATTTTTATTTTTTAACCACTATAAACTAATATTAAACCATGAAAGCAAAACTAAATTATTCAAGTCAAGGCCTTTTCTGGATACGACCTCAAACCCGGTTTCTCTCCGACTTCCGCTGTTTCACAAGTTAATAATGTAAACTATGATCATTAAAAATAAATACCAAATTGGAAATAAGATGTAAAACAAGGCCCTTTTAAAAGACACTTAAAATCATGTCAAGGGCACTTCCCGATTAGCCTTTCTTTCCTTTATTTCCCGTAGTTCCATCAAGCTAATGAAATGAATTATAACTTAGGGAAAAATTTGCATAGGGCCCCCGAAAAAAAACCATAAAACATTGCGCCTTCGGTTACGCGTCAGAAATTAACAAATTAGTGCGATGTTTCGCAAGGCAACGCCAACAAACTTCCGAATTAGCCGCAAACCCAATCAGCAAAAACCCGCTGGAAAATAAAAACAATGCCCGAACCGAACATAAAATGTAAAATGAGACTTTCAAAATGTGTTTTGGTTTTTTTCTGTATATTTTTTTTGTTTAAAATTAATGCCGCACATGCTCGTGGCATGCAGATGGCCCAAAGACAAGCTCGGAATGTTTTGTACTTGCAGCTTGGCTTAGGAATCCGGCCAAAAGAGTCAAGCAGCCGCAGCCAATTGATGGACCATGCCAGATGGGGTCTTCTCCGGGGACCATAATATACAGATACATGTGTATATATAGACGGTCTCTGTTCTGCAGGCCGTGTGTGCTTCTCACGCTTGTCAGAAAATGTCAAAAGTGGCACTGCAATGGGTATTAAGCGGATGCCCCTCAGTGGGGCTTCTTCTGTCTATCAGCTTTATTTATGAGAATATAAATTACTAATTATAAGTAAACAAGTGTTACTGATTTGATTATAAATCAACTGTCACAAATTATTAAGACTTTATATAATAATGTAACAAAAGTGTACAAATATCAGCATGGAAAATTTGGCAAATTTCTCGGACGTCTCTATATACAACTTAATTATGATTACTTATAAAAAACAATTGAAATTGAATATATAAAAAAAAACTATAAAAACGTGACTTGAATACAAATGAACTATTATCTAATTACTCAACTTAGCCCGAAACGAACATGTGTGAAATCCGTTAAAATCAATTACCATTTGGCCGAAAGCCTCTTAAGGATTTTGTAGGCGTCGAACGATGCTGCTTGAGTGTTTTCCCATTAGCTTAAAAAACCAAAACAAAAAGCACCTCAAAATATGTTTGAGCTCACTTTTGCGGAAACAGTCGACAGAGTTTTTGAGGGGATTTCCAAAGGGGCTTCAAAGGGGTTGGCAGAGGAGTTTAAAAAATGGGCATCCAAGGGGGGATTTCAAAGGGGCTTATAAAGGGGATTTCAAGGGGGTTTTCAGAGGGGCTTACAGAGGGGCTTCCGACCAATTGTCACAGGCGCCATGGTCACTCCGAAACCGGTGAAAGACAAGCTGACCAAATGGACAGGGTTCGGGGCAATTCAATGGACGCAGAGACAGCCGAATGGCTGCTGTGTCATCTTGCAGGCGCCTCTTTGTTCAGTTCCTCAGCCATTTACAGACCCAGTCGCAGTCCTCCTCCTCCGATCCATGAAATTTTTACCAGTTTTGCGTGAAGATGACTTTTTGCCTCGCCAGGCGAACCGTTGATGACCTTTTACGTCGCCTTAAGACTGCCTTCACTTCATCACGGACTTGGCTCGAGGGAAGACCAACGAAATAAAAGAAGAAGAAATATTTGCATATCATACATTTTTGTGGCAGCGAGGAGAAGAGCGGATTAGGGATGGAAAAGTTTAGATATAGCACTTTAAATAAGAAAAGATTAGTGAAGAAAGTTAAATGATTTCACAGAATGAATTTCTATTTGCCATATTCCCCCATAACATTTGGATTTAGTAACAGATATGTTTAAATAATACCTTGTTATACATATTCGATATAAAATCATTTTTTATAGTGGACTGTGAGTTGGCACATCCCTGACTCGACTTTCAGAGCCAACTCTTTTCCCTCCGTCTACTGGCGCCTGAAAAATTATTTGTGCGGGAGGCCAGGTCGAGATAAAAACAATTTACGATTATTTCGTCTGGGATGTGGCTGTGCCGTGGCCTTTCCTGCAATCGACATCATCTACGCATCCAACGGCCATAAATTGCAGTAAAATATCAAGGATTTACCTGGCCGACGCGCAGAGTGAAAGAGGGAGTGGATTAATCAAGGGAATCGCCAATTCAATTCCCCTCCAAAAAAAACCTTCCAGACGGTTTGACAATTTAATTGGGCCTACAAGGCCGAACATGACCTTCTTTCACTCACAAAAACTAAAATTAAAACAAAACAATCAGCCGTAAAATCATGCCGAAAAATAAATCATTTAATTCAATTCAATACAATTCAATTCGGAAGAAAGAAGCGGAGACCGCTAAACGAGTTTGCATAAATAAGTATATTCTTTTCGCTGATTGGATCTGCCATTGACTGATTGTCTTTTAATGGCGTTTAAAGCATTCCAACCGCCTGCCCTCCGTCGCCCTCTCCCGCTAATTTGACAGAGTGTGATTGATGTGAAATAGTCAGGTATTTTCGGTATTATGAAATATGTTTTCAATAATTTTTTGCGGTGGGCGATTAGTCAGCAGAAGAGAATTTTGAATGGCAGCAAAGTGGGTCACTGACAAAATAGTGCCATATCCTGTTACGTCAGAGACACAGTGGCTTAAATAGGATTTTTTTTTAGAATTAATATTTTAAAAAGACCCTTATAAATAAATGTTTAATGAAATAATTTTCAATAAGGTTTTCCTTTTCTTGGCCACCGTGCCAGGTGTGGGCTAGACTTATTTGGAGTGGTTTTCCGCTCGTGTCTGCCACATGTCAATGAAAATCAATTAACGCAAGATGGGCGCTCCAGAGCATCCGGCGCGCAGTGATGATGATGCCACGGATGATGAGTCAAGCGAAAATCCAAAATTTAAAATCTTTTCGATGTGGGTTCGGCATGTAAATTGCGTCTAAGTCTCGTCTGCCTTGTCTGTCTTTTATTTGTAATTGTTAATAAGCCAGCCCACTGTCACCTGTCAATGTAGGAAGGCGGAAATTTCTGGTAGTCATATTAAGTGATCGGAATTTTGTCATTAAATTTTAAATATTTTTACTAAGGCCACCACTGCTAGGTAAACGCTATCAGTTTGCAGATGAATCATTCGATCGAGACCCCTTAGCCAAGAATATTAATTTAGCTTTATAGGGCACGCCTGCTCATCTTTAATGGGTGATTTTAATATTCTAATATTTTAATAAGCATACTATTGCGATGAATTTAGACCGGAAGCAATGTAATGCAATTATTCCCTTCTTGGCCGCTAGATGGCTTCCGAGAAGATGTTATAAATACCCCAAGCTATTATTATTTCCCTTTAATATTATTAATATATAACCTCTTGAATAACACCTAATAATGTAACTTAATTTGACATTTGTAGTTCATTTCCATCTTAAACTGACTTTTTGTTTGCTTTTCGTTACCCATTTTAGCCATGTGCCGGCCATAAACCGAGAAGACACGCTTCCTAATTGAAAACAGAAGACGGATAAATGGATGCGTAGCAGGAGCAAGTGAGAAAGAGAGAGTGTGTGAGAGAGAGAGAGCGAGTGTGGGACAGAGACGATCGTGATTTGGATTTTCAGCGTGATATCAAAACGGATCGATCGGTCAGTGGACAGCGAAACAGCCAAGAAAAACAAAATTCAAGCCAAAATGTCCAACGCCACAACAAAAATGGTTTACAGTTATAGAATTTTATGGCTTTCCGGCGTTTTACTAGGTGAGTACGACGAGTACCTGGCCCCAATAGAGACCTCACTTCACTTCACTTCGATTTCGAGAAACGACACGACCAGAGACGAAACGAGACGAGACGGCGACACAAATTAAATGCTAAGTGCCTCGATTAAGCCATTGGCGTTGAGTTGGTTAACTGCTGGCCATTGGCTCTCCTTAGCCACTCCACTCGCTGGCCTTTTTGGCCCACTATCTTTGGGCCAAATGCGTGAGCCAAATAACTTAAAAACAAATTGGCCATGGTCGATTATGTGGATTGAGGAGAAGGAAGCAGCCAAAATGGGCAAACACACCTGGCCTGGGCCATAGTAAAAATAATAATAAGAATTGCACCTGCAAAATAAATTGGGGGTAAAAATATTTAAAAGGCTTGTAATTGATGATAAAGTATTAATTTTATGATTTAAGAGTATTTATTGTTTGCCAATACTCGATTTATAACATATTGAAAATACCTGTAATTATTGGTTTAAAGGCAATCAAGTATTGTTTATTGATAACGGATATAACTGCGTCCATTCACACCTATAAAAACCAACCACTAAATTTTTAATAAGCCAGATCCTGGTGAACTCGACAAAAACACCAGTTTACCATTAATCCGTTTTGTAACACCTGGTTAATAGTTTGTTAAATAAATATTTATAAACAACCGGAAATGATTTATATATTTACTAATATGATCTCTATTTTTAGGTCCCCTCTTGCTAGCCGCCATCGCAGTACAGGGCCAAGAGCCAGCCAGTCCAGTATTTCAAAATCACAAGACGAAGGAATGGACGAATTTAGATAACATTACATTCTCATTTGATTGCAAGCGGCGATCGGTGGGATTTTATGCCGATATGGAGTACAATTGCCAGGTGAGAGAGTTACCAAAAAACGAATAACTAGAGAGAGCCAAGCCAAGCTTAAGCCAAGCTTTTATCGAGTTTTTGAAAGAGTGTCTAAAAGTATACTCTTTTTTACGCAGATATTTCATATGTGCGATGAAGAAGGCAATCGGATTCCACATCTATGCGCCAACGAGACGAGCTTTAATCAGGAGTACAGAATCTGTGATTGGGACTACAACTTCAACTGCACAGAGTCACCAGTAAGTGCGCCATAGTCTCCCTTAAAACAATATCTTATTAATTTAATTAACACTCTACTTGTAATCCCCAGAAATGGTTCTATCTGAATGAACTGACTTACGCCACGGATCCGCCAGATGAAGACGACGAGGATTACTGAGCGATTTGCAATCTAATTAAATATTTATTGTCTCTCCCAAAAGCTGAAACACAAAACTAATTAAATTAAAAAGCCGCTGAATATTTGTAAATGATAAACAAAAAAAAAAAAACAAAGAGCGATCTGTAAAATTCTGTAAAATTCCATTCATGCAAGTGAGATATAAACTAATTTAAGCGCCCATTGTTGACGATTTTGTTGAGTTTTTCGTTTTGTACTTTAGTCTAATTGAGTCGAGAATGAGTCGTGCGAGGAGCAGGAGGAGTGTATATACTGTATATAGAAATGGCCCCGGTTCCAGTTCCATTTCCCTTACCATTTTGCCCCATTCTATTAAAGTTCTATCATTCGAAAATGCCCCGGAACAACCTCGGATGGGTCCGCCACATTATTGTATAATTTACAAATAATCTTCGCATATATTTGTAAGCAATCTTAAATCGAAATAAAAACAAAATCCAATTTCTACCCTAATGTTTAGTCTAATTAATTGCCTAAGTGCTCGAAAAACAAAATGTTTTAAGCCATTTTTTCAATAGTTATTAAAGTGTTGTTGTTGCACACGTCACGGGAATCCACCGGGGATTTTCTATGGGTAAACAACCTGCTCCAAAAAATATGCTCAGCCAGGTAGTTGGCACCAAATGTTACCTATGGGATGAGTCAAGTTCAATCACGAAATGAACACAAAGTGTTGAACCAAAAAAAGAGTGAATTTAATTGGCGAAAATTGGCATCGCTCAGCGTTGCGTAAAATTGTCAAGCTGCCTGTTTGCCAGTCAGAGTCACATTTTTATAAATTGTCATAGCCCGCGATGAGAATTTTCAGTTTGGAATCGAATAGCCACCAATCGCCACCCAAAATGTCACACAAAACCAGCGACAATCTATCCCTGCTCCTGCTTGCAGCTCTGCTGGCGGTAAGTTCTTCAATAAATATAAAAAATTAAAAACGTATCTAAATAATACATCCTTCTTACAGCTTGCAACTGCCCAGTACTATCCACAGTACAATCCATATTACACGCCGAGCCCCACGTTCTCCAGCTTAAACAATTATTACTACCAGACCACGCCATATCCTTACTACTACAGCACGTATACGACCCCGAGTCCCTATAGCAATACCCAAATCCGCATCTGGCCCTATGTGATCGGCCAGTATCTTTATCCCACGTACTATAACACCAACTACTATAATCCGTATGCCTCGCTAAG
>JAEIIM010026085.1:0-14082 GCA_018874515.1 Drosophila greeni | reverse complement strand
ACCTTAAAAAAAACTCCAACAAATTTTACCATTTATACCTCATTATTACAGGTTCTTCATAAGAGTATTAAGTATTCACTCAACTCTAGTTTAAGTTTACCCATGTTTTTATGACTTTTATGATCGCATTTATCAAGACTGAGCTGCGTCCTAAATTAGCCTTATATATATTTTTTTCGGTTGATCCGAGAAATCTATCTAGATCCGGCTATTACGTCACTTGGCCAAGTTGCCTGCAGTTTGTCAAAGGCGCAGAGAGCTAAATAACCAAAGAACCCAAGAGGCGAAGAGCCAAGGAATCCGAAAACCCAAGAACCAAAGCCAGTGGTACGCCCAGGGCGCCATAATCACAGACGACGCGGCGTTTTGTAGGTCAAGTCTGGCCGGGCTTATAGCCCGGTGGTAAGTGTGTATGTTGTATGGGGCTCGGTGTGTGGGTGTAGGTGTCAGTGGCGCTGCATAAAAGTTTTAGCAGCCGTCAACGGCGCGACTCCGTTCGTGTTGTTGTTTTGGCCAACCTTGTGCAACTTTTCAGACAGCCAAAGAAACTACAAGCTCGGCGACTGCAAAAATTTAACTGCAGTCGACGACGACGACGACGACGGCGGCGGCAACAATTGCATTTGGGGTCTGGGTCTGGCCAAATGGCCAACTTAGCTGCCAATGCGGCTCGGCATCATAAAATTTAATTTCCTGCGCTTTAAGTTGGCCCAAATATGCTCGGCACCACCGCTGCCACGCCAGCACCCCCCTTTGCCTTGGGAAGCCCGTTTTAATTGCGCTTTCATTAACGCGACTTTGATTTATGGCTACCGCGTTGCCAAAGGTTTTTTCTGTATTTTTTCTCTCTCTTCGACTTCTTTTTTTTTTTACTTTTCTGTTCCAGCGATTTCTTTTGCAAATATTTAAACATTAATTTTTTTTTTCAGCCTCTGTTTGTATTGATTTTCAGCCACGCTGAGAGAGCTTTTTGTTTAATACTATTCGGTAGCCGACACTAACAACACTCGAGCAGAAGAGAAAAGGTAAAACAAATCCCTTACGTTTACAAAACTTAACTTTAACTTCTTCATCCGGCGGCGAATTTACAGCTTGAATCAACGCGTATTTTTGGATCCGCAATGATCTGTCAGATTTTGAAAGTCTAGACAACGCGACGACACCATTATGTTCATAGCTGGGAGGTATTTTTGGGTTTGCATAAGCTTTATTATTGTTTTAATATTATTTGCATCTGATCAAAGTATAACGTTGGCCTAGGTGCGGCTGTTGAGAAGCGCAGAGAGAGGCCCTAAGAAGTGTCTACAAAAATATACTAAAAATTAATCACAAGAATTCCAAAAATTAATACTATTTCAATTTCTTTTTCGAATTTTTAACCAGCTTTCTTTGTTTTTATTTATTTATTTTCCAAACTCTCTTTGATTTGCATTTTTTGGCAGTAATTCTTAAAATTTTCCTCCTTACGGCTCACGGCAAATAAGAACATGAGGAAGCGCTGAAGCAGCGGCGGCGCCTCAACATTTTCCACCTTTATTTTCCCGCCATTGCCACGCCGCCCCGAGCATCGTTCGCGTTGCATTGCAAATGCGAAAAAATGCTGGAAAAATTAGAAATGCAAATGCAGCTGGCGGAGAGGAGGCAGTGGCAGTGGTTCTGGGCTTCGATGCTGGCGCTTTGATGACTGGTTGTTGTTTGTCTTTTGATGATGCGCATGCGCAACGGCAGCCGATTCGAGTGCAAAAACGTGCGGCCACGGAAAACTCAGCTAACTCAGCGACTCATCGACATCTCCTGAGCACGTGCGCGCATGCGCAGAAAATAACTCGCCCATTCCCAATCCCAGAGCTCCTCCCGAGCTCCTACCGATTGGATGCGGAGTTGGATTGCATCCAGGATGCAAGGGGGCACATGCCAACATGCCCGGCTACTTTGTTTATTAATTCTTTTGCGCATTTTTTCGCGCTTGACTCCGGGATGCTGGATGGTTCCGTTTGGGTTTTGGGTTCGGTTCTGCGCCTCCGCCGCCGGCAAAAAGATTATTGCCGGTTTTCATTAAGAGATTTATGGCAAAACGGTGGAGACTCTGCAACGCCAGCGAATCAGCGGAATCAGTGGAATCAGCTGCTCCCCATGCACTTGACCGCCGCTGACTTGAATGCCGCTGGCACTCGTTCACGGCCATTTGTCGGGTGTAAAATTCAAATCTTTAAATTCTATGCTGCACCTGAGATGCACTGGGAAAATGTGCAGTTCAAACGGTGAAAATATTGCAAGAAATATGTAGAAATTATGCAAATAGTAGAGGTGTGAGTTGAACTTCTTTAGCAAAGAGTTAAAGCTGCTTAGAAGTCTTACATAGTTCTTTCTTACTCACAAAAAAGGCTTTAAAAATATTTAAAAAATACTACAAAATTTATCCACATTTTTATAAAAATAATTCCTTATTGGAAACCCAACTCAGCTCCCCAATTTCTCCAAGTGCACTTGGCTAGTATTTGCGTTTAGATAGCTATCTTGAGCGCTGGGCGACCTTGTTGCCGGTTTGGCAAAATGTCAAGCAACGTCTGCAAATTGTGTGTGAGAAAATTGTAGTTTTTTTTTTTTTGTCTTTGCTCGTATCGCTTTTTTTTTTGTAGTTCGAAACGGATTCGAAACCTGGGCCAGGGTGGCCCACAGTTTGACTTTATCTGTGCGCCACCACCATCACCACCACCCCACCCATTGCCTTTTTATTTATACGTTAAAAATGTGTGCAAACAGCAGCGAAAAGAGCAGCAGCACTTCCAATAAAAATAGCAAATAAGAGACATGGACACGACTATTAGATACCCCGGTGGAGTTTAAGATCTGAGTGGAAATATATTGATTAACTCAATAAAAAGCTCATAAAACTTTTGAAGTATGTTTTTTTGTCCACCCGCGGGCGCCAAGAAAATATAGAATTGTTTTCTAAATATTTTCTTTTGTTATTGAGAATTATTATTGATAAAAACTTTCTTATTGCCATTTTTAGAAACAAAAAACCTCATAAAATTCCTTAAAACTATCTGTTGAATCAAAGATAGGAAAACATGCATTGATTGCTTTCCTTTCTGAGGCGGATCTACTTAGTCCGATCCTTTTTTTTTTTTTTCATATATATCTCAACTCTTAAGATCCTTTAATTTTATTTTCCCCACATACAATATACCTTTCGCGACTCTTTCTAGTCCCAAGGTATGAAAAAACAGCGCAAAGTGGTTGGCTTTGACACTGCGCCGCTCGGTCGCTGCGGCGGTCTTGGTTTCGCGGACTCGGACTGAGGCTCTCGGACCAACTCTATACTGGCTGCCAATTTGCTTGCCAAAGTCCGCGGGAGCTGGCAAGCAGCAGCAGCTTATAAAGCCATTAATAACCCGCGCATTTTCAACAGCATTTTAGCCCCGCGACTGCACACGAGACGTAAATGGCGGCGACTGGAGGAGATCGACGTCGAAGGAGACGACCGCCGGAGATCGGCGACAATGTCATGGTTCAGGCATCAATTGCGTTTGCTTATTAGAGAGATGTTTGCGTGTTTGTCTCCGCGTCGATGGTCGCCGTAGATGGCTTTATGGATGCGAGGGCGGTACCAAGAGTTTGATATAACTACAGGTGTGAGAAATTCCATCAAGGGGTTTGAAAGAGAGTAAGAATAGTTTACATTTTGAAAGGATTTTTAACAGAGATATTTTCTTTACCCTCGAAATACCTTTCTCTCAAATTAATATTAATCTTTACCCCAAGAAAACGGATAATTGAGTGCTTAACAAATTTTCCCCATTTAATTTGAAAGCTTTTAAAGCATCCCCCTTGTAATTTCCCGTACACATATCAGAACAATCTTCCATATAAAGCATGCCCGCATTATTTGTCTAGGTGTCTAGGCTGATCCAGTGCCGTAAGTGCCTCCAACAGTCGAAGGTGTCGAATGGCGGCGCCCCCGCACCACCGCACCACACACCACACACTACAGCACCACCTTTGGAATCACCTATGGAACCAGCACTGGCACCACCTCCACCTGCCTGCCGCATCCCAATTTGTGGCTTGTTTCGCTTGCATTTTACACACAGAGTCACAGCTTAATTCGCTGATGTATGGGAGGAGTGTGTATCTCTCTCTCTATTTTTTTTTAGATTTTACTTTTGTGGGTTGTTAAAAAGAATTTCCAACGCTTTTGACTTTCAGTCTAATAAGTTTTCCTAGAGGCCATAAATTTCGTAATTAGTGTAAGGTTTGATTTGACAAGGCTTTGGGGGCAGATTTTCCCCCTAAGTACTAGTATTTTCAACAATATCCCTACTATATCTTATACCAAGCTTAATAAATCCATGTATATATGCTCTGCCAAACGAACTTCCCCATCTGGAAAGTGTTGTTCATCTATTCTTTCGCTTTTTGTTTCCTTTTGGCCAAACTGTCGCACACGAACGCACACGGCAAGAACTCACTAAAAAATAAAAGAAAAAAAAAAAGAGAAAAAAACCAGAGCGGGAAAAAGAAAATGAAAATTCCCAAAGGAAGCATAGATAATGAGCCCGGAGTCCCCGGCACTCGGAATGCCAGTGAAAAAGTCGACCAGCCGAAGCCGAAAGCCAACTTTTGTCGGACTGAAAGTGTGGTCCAATCACAGGGACGAATTCGGGGTTTTAAATAAGCTTAAAATTAATTTTATAAATTGAAAAGAAGCTTAGTGTATACTAAAGACTTAGACAAAAAAGATACTTAAACAAATTAGCATTAAATATAAGAGAATAAGATACTTTGGGGACCTGATTTATTCAAAAACATTTTAAATACCTACAAATTAAACTTTAAGACAAAATCCATATTAAAAGGGGGCCTGATTCATTCAAAAACATTTTAAATATTAATGTAACTTAAAGACAAAACCCTTATATAAATAATCCTTAGCATTTCAGTCTAACTTAATATAATAAATTAATAAAAACTAATTTAACAAATTATTCAACACATCGCAATGGTTTTATTTTAAAGTTCAGCAAACTCTAAATTAGGTGAAATTGTATATTATTATTAATTTTTTAGATGATTTATATCGAAAAAATACATATATTTAAATAAAAATATATAAGTTCAGTAATTTTACAATATGTCTTAAAGTTTTATTTAAGAAAACCATCTACGAAGATATTTAAAAAGAAATTCCTGAGTACCTTCCTTCCCCTTTTGATTTAAAATTAATAAGGAAATATCCCCCTTACCCCGAACAATCCGCTCCTGGGGGCTGGTCAGTCACCCAGTTCGTCAGTTGGGCCCCCGACGACTTCGGGTGACGTTGACTAGTGTCAGCCATTTTAGCCGAGTTGCCGCGGTGCTGCCACAATGGCAATATGCCTGGCCATTGTGGAACGGCGACGACTCTCCCGACTCCGACTGCGACTGCGACTCCGTTACCAGCTTCTGTAGCTTTTGTTTTTAGCCATTGTTAGCCGGGGCTGGTGCTGCTTCAGCTTCTGCAACATTTGAATGATTCTCGTTGGTCGTGTCAGTCCCACGGGTAATTATTGACACGGTTGTATGCACGCAGCCCAAAAAGCACACACAAAAGCGGGCGGCGGCGTGTTGCTTTGCCACGCGAAATAATAAAAAGCCAGCTCCACTCGAAATAATAATAATGAAAATGTCGGTATTTGCCTCGAGGAGGGGTTTCTCTACCGTTCCGATATAGATACGATATAGTGTGTGTATATATATAGGGGAGGGTGTGTATAGGGGGTGTTGCCGTCGCACTTGGCACGCACGGCCACATTAAAACCAATGAAAACTACAATTTGCCCTCGCATATTAGTGGCTTTTCTTTTATCATCACATAATGCGGCATGTTAGGTGCTCGAAAAGGTGGGCCATATAATTTTTACGAACCAAAAACGAAGTTGGAAATACAATATACTCTGGAGTATTGAATTTTATGATAGTTTTTTTAACGTTTAATTAGGCAGAAAGGGTTGGAAATTAAGTAGTGATAATTAAAGCCACTATTAAAATATTAAAAAACCTTTGTGGAAGTAATTAAATATTTCAAAAAATATATTAACAAAGTTCTTAGTCTCATAATAAACCCGCAATTCAACTTATCTTGGAACCAAAACCACAAATAAATATTTTATGAAATATAAATAAAATAATTACTCTATAAATTATTTAGTGGCTGCTTTTAGGTAACCATTATCTAAATACCATTTCCCCACCCAACTTAACATATTGAATTATATTATATATTAAAATCCGCCATTAGAATCCATTAACTATGATTAATCAGCCAGGAATTTCTGCTCCTTAAATTTTCTGTTTGGGACAATCCTCCGAAAATCCCATAAATTCTTTAAGCGTATTTCGACCATTAAAAAACCTTTCCTTTCCGCTTATCCCGTATAAAAGTTTATATAGCCCGAGGGGCGGCAGGCACAGAGTGGGTGTGCGTGTGTACTAAGAGTGTGTGCGAGTATGTACGAGTGTGTTTGTGCTTCAACTACCCCCAAAAATGGCAGGTGGCAATAGATAAAACGTATAAATAGGCTGTTGTGGGCAGTCATGCCGCCATGTTGTTTCCCCATTAAATTTCATTTCATTTCGACGTCTCTATTTTTTTTTCTCTCTGTTTTAGAAAATAATCAAGAGACCAAAGAGAGAGAATAATTATATATTGGGCCTAATAAATATATATATACCTATATATATTGTTCAAGTGCATGGAGCGCATCGCGTGGGCGTTCGCCATGTATGTATTTGATAGAAAATGTATAATTTTCATGTTTAATTTTCCCCTATTATTTGGCCACTTTTTTGTAGCCAAAATAAGTTCGAATTCGAACGAAAATCACAACGATTTTTGTTTTGTGTGTTTTAAAGCATTAATGCCGTCGCATAAATAAAAATCATTGCACTTGCGCTTCTGTATTATATATATTATTGTTATTATTTGCTGCTTGTTATTGTTTTCGCTGGCGATATACATATATTTAAGCCTAAAACTGGCTTTTAAAAAGTTGGAAGACTGGGAGGAGGGTTCAGCAGGATATATGTATATATTTACAGGCTGATGCAATTTTTATGCGGAATTACTCGGACTAACCAATAACATTTCGGGGCCTGCGAGAATATGGTTAATCAACACATCCAATGAAATATGCATTTAAATTATGAATTAAATGCTAAAAGCGTGCGGCACATTAGATTTCGATCAAGTGGCAGGCCAGGGGGCAATGAGACGCATTTAATGATATTTTATGATTCTGTTTTTGCATTTTTCGGTGCATAATAATAAATAAAATGGGATTTAAGGGGTGGTAAATATTAGGTGAATAATTTTGGGGAAATTTAAAGGGTTTGTAGAAGATTTATATTTCTTTAAAACTAAAATTAAAGCTACAAAGAATTTAAATAGGTTTAAAAATAGTTTTAAAGTCATAATAAATATACAAGGCAGCTGCTTACTATATATAAGATTAATTTAACCTTTAGTGTTAAATATTAACAATAAACTGCTGCTAAATCCTTAACCCCATTAATTTGTTTTTGACAAAACAAAAGTAACCCCGTAAATCTGGCAAATTGTCATTTTAATCGCCCGCCGATTGACGTCAATATTTGTTTATTTTTTGACGATTGACCAGGAACCTCCAAAGGAGATCCATCAAATTGCTGGGGCACTTAAGGCCTTTTATTAAAAATAAAGGGTAATTTCACGAAATGCCACGCTTTTTAATGGCAACTTTCATTAACGATCCGAACTCGATCTGCGAGGGGTGTTTGTTAGTTAATTACGCTGACGTAGGCAATCGCATTATAATATGCCCACTTAATTGTTTAATGGCTTTCCGAACACTTTAAGCAAACAAATGAAATTAATAAATACGCGCAATTATCGGCAGATATCCGAGGCATTAACGCCCAGTGGCATCTCTGCAAAAGGTGGCCGTAAAATGTCTGTAAAACTGTCTCGTAAAAAAAAAAAAAATTAACCAAAACAAACCGAGCGCTAATTAAATAATAATAAAAGGACCGTCTTTTTTTTTCGAATAATATTCTTTTTTATTTGTTTTTTAAGAGTTTTTTTTCTGGCTTTTTCATTTCGTTTTTTCTTCTGGTTTTTCATCTGTTTTTTGTGTGTGTATTGTGTGTGTGGTGTGTGTTTTGTTGACTTTGCTGCTGCATATATGTGTGGGTTTTGTGTATATATAATTTATTATACAGTTGAGGGCATGGCTTAATCTTAAATATTCGGTTTCACTTCTCTCTTCAAATCGCTCCTTATAGCTTAATTTTTTTCAACATACCAAAAACAAAGAGTACACTAAACAAAAATTTCGATTACGTCTAGAATATATTTATATATATAAAGTTACACCCAAAGGATTGGAATAATAGAAAAGTAGAAAAAAGTATACAAAAATGACGAGTAAAAAACACAAATTGAGGAGTTTTTTTTTACACAATTTTTCGTTTATTTTTGTTTTGTTGAAATAATTTCAATTTTTGTTGTTGTTTAGCATTTAGGTTTGCCATGTTTCGCTTTTGTTTTAATGTACATCAATTAATATATTACAATTTAGCGTTTGTTGTGTGGTTGTATTTGATTATTATTTCTTTGTTTAAATTTTAAGATTTAGCTATATTCTTGTGGTTGTGGTTTTTACCATTCGTTTCCTTGGCTTACAATAGAAAGTACAGTACTAAGTAACTAAACTCTTCGCGTCGTGCCTAATTCTTTAAAAATTACCGCCTAGAAATTACAGTTTATGTATATATATTATATAAATGTTGGATTTTTAGTTGTGTTTTTTCATGATTTTCTCGTAGGGTTTATTTAAAAAATCTACAATTGCATTTAAAGCTAAAAAATATGACTTAACTGTAAGTTTTTATTTACAGAATGTTTTGGGTGTTTTTTTTTCGTTAATATTTACTTATACCATTTTCATCTCGCCGCGCGTTAAATTCTAGTTTTTCTCCGTTGTTTGTTTTCCGTTTTTGATGTCATTATAAATTTTTTAGAGTACAATCTACTGGCTATATATATATAATATATATAAACACGGCTTGCTTAAGAACCTAAACCCTAGCTAGAACCGACTGGGGCCTTCTTGAGCCTTTTTTTTTCATTCCTTATATATTTTTTGTTTAATTTTTTTAACTTGATCTAGACGGCGGCGACAAAGTGTGACAAAGAACGAAAAAATATTTTTGTGGACTTTTTACCTTTTGCTTGTGGTGGAGCAGCTGAGGAATTGTTTTCTCTTATTTTTTGGTTTCTTTAACACTTGGGTCGCACTTTTAACTAGTTTTTTTTCTTGATTTTTTTGTATCTTTGTTTAGTTTTAGTTTTAATTTTTAGCATTTAGTTTTTAGGTTAAAACAACATCACTTGGTTTCACGTTTGATTTGAATTGCGTGTTTCTATTTCGCTTTATACAAAAGGAAATCGATTTCGTTTTACATTTAATTTAGTTTAAATTGATTTAATTTAAGCAAGTTTTTCAAACTTTAAAACAAAACTAAACTGGTGGATGGCAGCCTCCGCCCATCGCTCCCCGCTCCTCTTTAAGCTGAAGTTTAACACAGATTAATGCACTGGTAAAAAAGATGATCTCTCAACCTCATCGACATCGTCATCATCATTAATGGAGACCTTATCTTAGTTATATATTCCTATAGAGGGTACAGTCGAAACTTTTCAACGCGGGCTTTGGATTCGAAAGGAATTTTTTAAACATTTTGAAAGGATTTTATAACATTTTTAAATTTTTTAAAGTTTTTGTCTTGCAATTTCTGGCTTTTTTGAGAATTTGAAAATGTATTTTATAATTTAGTCTTTGAATAAATTTCAAGATTTGATTTTTATAAAACTAAAAACTATTTTTTTCGGAAGAACCTTTTTTTTTATGAGGTCCTTTAAATGAAATTCTACTTGATAAATGTTCTGTTTTAACGAAATTAACAAATATTTCTTGAAAATTAAGCATTTAAACTGATTTTGAACTTCAAATTGCGTGTGATATAGGATAACTTGTAAGAAAATGGCCATTATTCTAGAAAATTAAGTCTCAAACTTAAATTTCTTTCCAAAATTTCTGCCAAAACTCTCACAAAACCCTACAACACCTCAAGGATAACCCCAAACGGTATTATAGAAGCTCAAAAAAGGACTCCCCTGAGCTCCACGCTGATAAAGTTCGACTGCACGATTCTAGGGCTGCTCCCGGTCCCGCTCCCTGTCCCTGTCCCTGTCCCTGTCCCTTTCCCGATCCCGCTCCCGCTTGAACTGCGGCCACCCGTTCGACGCCGAGTCCTAGGAGGACTCGTAGCCAAACCAGGCGGCCGACGAATGCTATTCCCCGCCAGCGCCGCCCGCCCCGCCGAAGCTGTTGAAGTGCCTCACGGCTCCCGGGGCCGCGGCGGCGCCAAACTGCAGACTCAGCTCGAAGAGGCGGCGGGCGTGGAGCTGCTGCTGCTGCTGCTGGTGGTGGTGGTGGTGCTGCTGGTGATGGTGGTGCTGGTAGTGGTGATGCTGGTGCAGCGGATTCAGGTTCAGGTGGCCGCCGAGGACACTCGAGGCGGAGCCCGCCGGCGATGCCGAGCTGGGCGGCTGCAGGGGCAGGCCACTGTTGCTTCCGGCTCCCGGGGACAACTGGGAGTTGCTACCACCGCCACCACCACCACCGCCGCCGTTGCCGGGCGTCTGCTGTTGCTGGGGATGCTGCTGCAGCTGATCGCTGGTATGGAACAGGTGCGGATGGTGGGCGGGATTCAGGTGCGGATGCTGGTGCGGATGCGGGTGCGGGTGATGCGGATGCTGGTAGCGCATGGGATCCATGTACATCGCGGCTGCTGCAGCGGCTGCGATGCTGGAGGCCTGCTGTTGTTGCTGTTGCTGTTGCTGGTGGTGCTTCACTTGCTCCTCGTTGTTGTTGTTCGTGCTGTTGTTGTTGTTATTGTTATTATTATTGTTGTTGGTGCTACTATTGTTGTTGTTGTTGTTGTTGTTGTTGCCAGCGGAAGAGCTGCCCAGCGGACTCTGCGGCGACATCACCTGGCTGGTCATCGTGGCCGAGGACCCCGCACTGGAGGAAGGTGTGTTGGGTGTGTGCTGCTGCTGTTGCTGTTGCAGGTGTTGCTGCTGCTGCTGCTGCTGCTGCTGCTGCTGTTGTTGCTGCTGCTGTTGCTGCTGCTGCTGCTGCTGCTGCTGGCTTAGGCTATTGAGGGATGCAGGAGTGGACGCAGCTGCAGCTGAGTTCGACTCCTGGATTTCTGATTGCTAGTGGGCCGCCAACTGGTGCGCGGAGACCACCGCGGAGGACTGCATGTTCTGGGGGCTCAACATCGGCGGGCTGTGCGAGTGCGAGTGGGTGCCCATGGGGCTGCCGTGCATGTCGTGGTGCGGATGGTAGCCCCCGTGATGCATGTGACCCGGCGGCATGCCGTCCATCATGTCCCCGCCGAGGGTGTTGGGCGGCGTCATGCGCTTCTCCTTCTGCCGCCGATTGCAGAACCACACGCGCACCACCTCCTTCTCCAGCTGCAGCGAGTCCGCCAGCGAGGAGATCTCCTGGGCCGAGGGCTTGGGCTGCTTGTGAAAGTGCTGCTCCAGCGCCCCCTTCACGCTCACCTCGATGCTGGTGCGTTTCTTGCGCTTCCTGCCCTGCGCCGCGATCTTGTCGATGGACGTCGGCGACCCGGTGGTGGAGTCCGCCTCCTCCAGCCACTTCTGCAGCAGCGGCTTCAGCTTGCACATGTTCTTGAAGCTCAGCTGCAGCGCCTCGAACCGGCAGATCGTGGTCTGGGAGAACACGTTGCCGTACAGGGTTCCCAGGGCCAGGCCCACGTCCGCCTGGGTGAAGCCCAGCTTGATGCGTCGCTGCTTGAACTGCTTGGCGAAGGCCTCCAGATCGTCGGAGGTCGGTGTGTCCTCCTCGCCGCCACTGATGGCATCCCGGTCGCCGCCGCCGCCCATGTGATGGGCGTGGATGTGCAGCTGCGGCGACTCCCCTCTTAGAGCATGATGCAGCGGCGCCACGCTCTGGTGATGTGCCGCTGCCGCCGCATGGGCCGGATGATGGAGCATCCCGTTCATCGCGTGGTGGTAGTTCAGCGGCGATCCGCTGGGAGCATAGTGACCGGCGTGTGGGGCATGCCAGGCGGCGTGCGGCGAGGGCGAGGCCATGCCCTGCTGGATCCTCGTCTGCTGGGAGAGATGTGACATCTCCTGCTTCACCGTGTCCGCCGCCGAGGCAACGGCAGCGGCGGCAGCAGCGGGATGGTGGTGCGTGTGATGCGTGGGCAGTGACCAGGGGTCCGGGTGCAGGGTGCTCCACGAACCCAGCCCCGAGCCGGGGCCCAGGCCCAGGCCAGTGCCGTTGCCCTGGCCATTGGGCGACGGCGACGAGGGCAACTGATGGTGTGCGGCTGCTGCTGCGGCGACGGCGGAGTGATGGTGATGATGGTGCTGCATGTACTTCATCTCACCGGCGTCCGCGGCGGAGCGGGGCGAGGAGGTGTGATAGCCTCCGCCACCGCCGCCGCCGCCGCCCAGGGCCATGTCCAGATCGCCGCTGGGCGGGGTCATGTACGAGGTCGCGGCCATCCCCACCGCTCTGGGGCTGTTCAGGCCCTCCACGCTGGCGGGGTAGGGCTCCAAGTTGGGGCTCAGTTTAACGACTTTGTACACCGATCGATCGAAAGGAAGACCGGGGTCCCTATGCTCATTCCACTCGAACCGTGAGGCAACCGTCTTGACGTCTTTTACGAACAACGTGGCAGGCGAGAAAATCTTCCAAATCTCGGCTAGGCTCCTCTCGGTCCTATCCTATCCTCCTCCGTGGCCTCCTTGGCGCTCAACAAGTTTTCTTGTATTTGAAATTTTCGTAGCTTTTCCCGTCGGGAAAACTTGGTTTTGGTTTTTGGTAGCACGTTTATTTTATATTTATATTTATTGTATTTTCTTTCATTTAGATTTTTAGCAAACACTTTTTGGAACACTTGGCACTTTAACTTGTTGGGTATACTTTTCGATTTTCGCTATTATTTTGTGTCACAGATGAAGACGCGTGTGTTTTGGGGGAGATTCTTCTCCGGGGCTTGGAAAGAATTCCGAAATTCAGAGCGTGGGTGAGTGTGGTTTTTAGTGTGTGTTGTTGTTTCCGTTTCCGATTTCTCGACTTCTCGGGTTTTCGGGTTTTCGATTCTCGATTCCGATTCAGAGATTTTAGCTTTCTTGCTGCTGCTGCGTTTCTTCTTGTCTCAGAATTTCGACAGACAGCCGGAGAGCTCAGGGAAAATTCACGTGCAGACTCGCAGAGCTATCGAAGTGAACTAACGTCATGTCTCGCACCGCAGCGCTACGTAGCGTACGCCGCACACACACACTGCGACGCACACTCGCTCACACACACCGCTCCGCACCCCGTTCCACTCTCACACACACTCGCACACACACTTACACTGCGAGCTGCCGGCAAGGGAAACTGGTTTCCGGCGAGCGCCAGAGCAGGGCAGATAGCGAGTGCGCAGAGCGGGACGGCGCTAGGGGCGCTCGCGAACTGGAAGGCGACTTGCGCTCTATTGGACTCGATGTATTCCAGCGTTACGCCCCCAAAAAGAAACGAAAAACAAAGGGAAAAGAGAGAGCGCAGCATATATGGGAAAATAATGCCAGGCGATCTCGGGACGGCGAAAAAAGACAGAGCTCTGAGAGCGAGCACTGCATTCCCATGCAAAGAGTGACACTTTGCGATGGCGAGAGCGAGACTGGGATACCCTGCGACTCCAAGGAGCACTGGGGCCAGGGCCAGGGAAGCTTTCGCCTGTCGGCAGGACTTCTCTCTCCCGCAGGAAGCTTTGCTTCAGTTCCTCGCTGCTCCTTGGCCAGACAACTTTTCCTTTCGTTTTGTGAGTGTGTGTGGCTTTTCTTATCTTAGGGGTTGCAAAAAAATAAAAGGTTTAATCGCAGAGTGAAAGACATGGCGAAATATATCTTGTAACTAATAGTGTTGAAAGGATAAACATTATACCAACTCAAAAAGGAAAACCTTTGAAATA
>JAEIIM010025864.1:0-11246 GCA_018874515.1 Drosophila greeni | reverse complement strand
GTTTCATTAACAAGTGAGATTGGTAAACAATAATACATTACGTACAGCTGCGGAATATAGGTCAGGGGGTCAAGCAACTGAATAATCTCGTTCCACAGATTCTCAATTTTTTTAATGCAATTGCAGGGCGCCTTATCTCCGAGAGTCGCCAGTCTGTGTACAGACCTTAGTTACGTATTCGAGGCTCTTATCTCCGTCATACTTGTTGATTTTAAAGGTATTTTGGTTATTTCAAAGTAAATTCAAGACTCGTTCAACGATAAAGTTTATTTTAATTGTTTCATAAATTAATGGACCCCTGAGAAACTCCCTCCCCGTTTGTGGTCCCAATTCTACGATTAATTTTGCCCTTGGGAATAATCTGAATCAATGTCACGCAGGCAGGCAACAGCTGAGCACACAAACTTGGAAAGATCCCCTGCTTATGCGTTGTTCCATATTTCACGACCCCAAAAGTATTACTTTTTTTGCGGTCTGGGAATTCTGAATTGTTTGCACTGAGATATATGTCCGCAGTCTTATCGCAGCCAATGTTTCTCCATAATTACTTCAACTATTGCGATGGCAAAAAAGGGCCATTAGTGTCGCTTGTTTCTGGGAAGGAAATCTTGAACAGAGAATAGATGTTGTTATCGGAGAATATATAACAACTCTCTGTGCTCTTATCAGGCACAGAAATAATTTTTCCCTAATTAGTTACTAATGATTGAGGTCTTTCCATGCCTCTTAAAAGGTGACTTCACACGCCACGTGAAAGTATCTTGGTATCTTTTTTATCTACTAACACATAAAAAGGCAAAAGCAGAAAAACAGCAAAACAGAAAAGCAGAAAAAAAACATAAAAACAAAGCAAACAAAACAAAAACAAGCGAAGAAACCGCGCTCGAAAACTTGTTTTTGTGAAATTAACTTCCTGTATGCGAATCGCCTGATGTATCTGTGTATCTTTTTATCGGTGTATCTTGGCTGCATACAGAAATGCAGTTCATCGGGATCCTCTACATATATGGCTAGGCAATTGTATTCACTTTCCACCTACCTTTCATTGTTCTTCCAAAATCCCCCCATTAAGATTCTAAAAATGAACTCAAAGCGAATGGCAAACAATTGGCCGGCAAGTGCGAAAAAAAAGAAGAGCGAGGGAAAGAGTCTGAGTCTGAGTCTGACTCAGGAGAATGACACATCCGACAGAGCCAAAAAAATCATTCGCAGCTCTCGAACAACTTTCCGTTTTTGGCTATGACAAGCTTTCGGGCCAAAACGCGGCCCCACTGACCTTTACCATTTCGGCCAAGAATCGCTCGGAATAAATCTCGTTTCCCGTCGTCGCCCGGCACTTGCTCGCTTTTTGCACTTGCTTCTCCCGATTGTCGCCGGACCTGCTCATTGTCTGACTTAATTACATCAGCCATCTTGCCGCACTCTTTGCGGGTTCAACGTTCTTCAGAGAGGAAAGAACTGGGGAGCCCGTGCGTGATCCGCATCTTCATGGACGCCGCGAGTTGTCGGCGGAAAACCCCACAAAGGGCGTGACCAAGGAACTAGCGCCAAACGATCAAGATCAAAGCACAATCTGTACTATTAAGAAAACGCGCTTGGAATTAAAATGAACTTGTCGGGTTTGCAAATGGCAAAATTTACTTAATGGCGAAATTCGGTGGGGTTTTCATGAGTTTAGGAATACCTATAAAATTGGCAGCCATTTATTGGCCATAAAAAATTCTACAAGTGATTGATCTTAGAAACAAATCTTTGTTAAAAAATCTGATTATTATTTTGGAGGGGTTTTTTGTATGTTTTGGAGCTTTAAATAATTTTTGCGAAAGCAATAAAGGATATTTAAATTAAGTCTTTAGAATGCTTTAATTTTTTTATGGGATATTTTTAATGAAAATTAAGATGTATAAAAATAAAACTAAAATATAAATGATCTTATTAAAAACAAGTATTAAAGCTGCTTCAGGAGGAAGCCTGCCAATGCCTTATTAGTACCTGTTTTCCTTAGGTATTTTAATAAAATATTAGATAAAAATGTCTTTTTTTATAACAAATGATTCTTTATAAGACTGGGTTGCAGTTTTATGTTTTTTATTCAGTGTTTTATTATTACTACCAAATAGTTTACCTTCCTCAATACAGCATCCTCTTCGCTGTAATCCCTTTTATCCCTTTGCCAACTTAATGAACCTTATGCAATCGAAATCCACCTGTCAGTGCAACTGCTGGGCTGGCTGAAATTATTTTTAATATTCGAAAAATGCGAATTCAACTCATTTTGATGGGTTTTCTGTGGTCGCTTTCACTCCAGAGCCAGTCTCCTGCCTGCCACTGATAAAATATTTCATAAATGACGTCAATTTTTGAGGTTCAAACTCGATTTATGTAATAGTTACTCTTATTTTTTTTCGCCCAGAGAAGGTCAATTTGCGTTGCCATGTCGCCCTTTAATTAACTCGCATTGTGAAACTGAGTAAAATAACTCGGTTGTGTATATATATATATTTTGTTCGGTGTTTATAATTTCCCGTGAGAGATCTGATTAATAAAAACACTTCCGATTGTGCTCCAATTAGGGATGTGTAACTCAGCAATTGTATCATTAAAGCTTGTTCACTCCGCCGATCTCCAGGGTAAAAACAACATTTCCTGCCGCATTCGGTGACTACCTCAACTGGGGAACACACAGGGTACAATTTCTGTTTTGGCAATTGGCCAAGGAATCGGTATAAAGCGAGGGACAAAAAAGTTTGCTCCTCCATCATACTTTTTATCCAGGGACAGCTGCAGCAGCAGCAGTAGCATCTGTGTGACACCAAAACCCGTGGACGAGAAAAAAAAAGAGCAAACAACTCAAAAAAGGAAACAAAAGTTCAAATTTGGAACATGGAAGCAATAAGCCGGGCAGCAGCATTTTAGTGGGTCAGCGAGCGGGAAATTTCAATGGAAATGTAGGATAGCGGGTAATTGATTAACCGGTGGCTAAAGTGCTGCAGCAACCAGAAGTGCACCGCCGCCTACGCCTACGACAACTAATGGAAGCCCCTAAATCACACTTAAGCGGTCATCCATCCAACCATCCATAAGGGTAAGCTCCCAGGCAAATCCTCAATTAGTTGCCTTTTGCATGGGCCTCCAGCTGCGAGAGGCTATGGATAGGCAGCATGGAGGAGCGCGCTCACAATCACCAGCATTAGCTTTTTGCTGATTTTCATATTTCTTTTGAGCCCCGCAGGAAATCGATAAAGTTTTTCCTACGTCCCTCTGTTTATGCTTGGTAATTGTAGGGTAGGAAGGGTGTATATGTTGTAGGGGAAGGATATGATAAATCACTAATATTATTCATTTAATATACTATCGAGAATAACTTATATGTTATTAATTAGCAATTTTGCATATCAAAAAATATTTTATTTATTTATCCATGTATCCAAACACACCCAATAGAGCGCCAAAAACCATCAAGTACCGGGTATTTCATAGTCGTGGCCTTCGCCTGCAGCTTTCTCCCTTCTCCGCACTGTTTGCCTTCACATTTCCCTCTGGGGGATGCGTGCGAGGAGGCGTGTTCAAGTGGCGTCGCCTCCATTGTATGGTGGCTTTTGTTGCTGGTCGTGGCTACTACTGGTCTTTGGCAGCGTCGCATATTAATGAAAGGAAAATCGGCGTCGAAGTGAGCAACTGTTAGCTCTCACCCCGATGGTTATGACGATGACGTTGTTGATGCCATTCGGGATCTCATTTTAGTATCTTGAAGATGGTGTATAGCAGTTTCATTAGCCCTGCCTCCGAGTGGATGTGGGATGTGTGGTCTTGTCACGCATTTATTTCCGAAAGGGATGAGGCAATAAATTGGCAAAACCTTGACACGAAGATATTACATTATTATTTATTATTTGTACTTGTGAAACAAAGAAATACTCTTCGTTTTTAATATGAGAATACACCCCAGGGAGAGCCTTAGCTTCTCATAGTATATATACGCCTGTCGCTTTGGCTTGTGTCAGTTTTCTTGAGCACTGAACTGTCAGGATTGTGTCACGATTGCATCTCAAATAAGGACATCCTCCACTAAGCCACCAGCATCATCATCATCGTCCTCATCACACGGCCAAGTGCCCGAGAGTGTGGAGGAAGAGAGAGCGCAGCAAGCTTTTAATAGAAGACGGCGTCAGCGAGCATCCTCCTCGTCCTGCGGATGTCTGGGGCCAGCCGAAGGGGAGGAGACCAGGATAGGTTGTGAAAAAAAGAGGAACTAGGGTGACAGGGTCACCGCCTTTGGTAATTATCTTTTTCCCTATTTTTCCAGCAACTCGCTGCAGCGACTTGTCTGTGTTTGAGCTCAATTAGTGGTGGCAAGCGTGGTTTTCAGGAAGTAATTGTCGGCGTCATCAACTCTAGGGATTTCTCTGTGTGTGTGTGCGTGGGGGATGTCCCTAATGACACTTCCGTGGAACAGGGAAAGGAAACACCCATCCGTAACTCACCATTTTCTCTTTGTTTTTTTTCTTCCAGGATATGCCTCAAAGCTGATCGATTGACCGAGTAAATGCTACAGGATGTCGGGCAAGCACATCGAGCAGTATACGAATCCCTCCTTCGAGCAGGAGTCCGACCCCCCGCCCCCGTCTGCGGTGGGAGCAGGCACCGCCGGCAGCAGCAGCAGCAACAACGGCAACAATGCCACCGACACCGGCACGACACATCGCAAAGGTCACAGGTGAGCAAATCGCTGCACTTGCCAGTTTCTTTAGATGCCCTTGCGAGGGAGGAGGAGCAGGTGCCATTGATGTTGAGGCAGCTTCAAATTTGAGGGATTTTGGGTATAAAGAAACGTTATTACTTTTGTAAATAGGTTTCTCACGATTTTACAATTAGTAATTTATAAAAACAAATCTAATAATAGATTAAGAAAAATTTGTATAGGACATATCTTTCAAATCAATAACCAAAAGAGTATAAAAACCTCGGCTACCTCCTGGCTTCCCCACTTCTTTCGATTATTGTTTTGTTGAGGACATTAGCCCACCTCTTGATCCCCGGGAAGGGGAATAACTATTTACATAAATTGACACTTGCCTTGGGTAAATAAACAGAAATATTATTGCCCACACTCCCGCCATATCAATAATTAGCTTGTGACTTTGGGCACGTTTAGTGGCACGTGGGCGGCCTTACAGCTGGGTGGTGGCAGGGAGCTAGGAGCTGAGCCTTCCCGGGGCGGGGTGGTGGTGCCTCCATAATTCATAAGACTGCAGCGCCTTCGCTAAACCGAAAGCCATCGGATCGATAACAGTCGATTACGATGAGTCGGTCAAGTTTGAAATATTCAAAGGGACGTGGAAGGCAGAGGGGGTTCAGGAAGAGGAAAAGGAAAGCGTGACAAACAAGTCCCGGGGCGAGCACGTGAGCTTGAAGGCGCTACCAGCGACTAGCGACTGCGACTGCCAGCGAGTAGCGACTCCGCGATTCGCCCAGCTATCCGCAGTCATCCGCGTGCCGCGCCAGCCGAAGGAACTCCGGAAAAGCCGCCGACAGGCAGAGAGAACGGGAACCATTTGTGGCTGCAGCTGCCAGCAAGCCAAGCCAGCCAGCGCGTCGAGGAGGAGCGCAAGGAGGTGGCACTGTGTTGGCCAACAGCCCAGAGTGCTTGACATTGAACCGTTTGGGGGGGAGGAGAGGTGCCGGGGTGAGTTGTCCTCGCCCTCGGGCGTCCTTGGACCGTCCATCGCCAAGTTCTAGGCCGCCTTTAGAAAGTCTGACAAAAAAGAGGCAACCAATAATGCAGCAAGGACGAATATGTGAATGCCCTAGCCAGGAGTCAGTTAAAAGCAGCAGTTAGTATAGGGAAGAGCCTGTAGTTAACTAAGGTTTTTAATTTTGATTTATTTCAAGGATACAAATAGTATAAAGATCTATAATCCAAAACTCACAAGTCAGTATCCCAAAAGTTTGGATGTCAAAATGTTTTTGGAAGTACCAACGCAAAATTAAACGCGTTTTCAATTATTTTAGACTTTGGGGTGATTGGCTAAAATCCCATTAAAACATGCAAAAAATTATCAGAGCCGATTGTCAAATCCTTCTCGTTGATCCTCTGACCTCGGTTCAAATCTCGTTTGCAGGCGGCAGGAATCGATGTACCAGATGACTGGCCTCTACTCGGAGACGAATAGCGGCGACGACAGCAGCGTAGATGCGGCCCTCGACCAGGACCAAGCTCAAGCTCACCCCGCCAGCGATCGGGATGGAACGGGAACGGGAACGGCATCGTCGGGGGGCGCTGGAGGGGGAGGAGCTACACAGGTGGGAGTGGGAGTTGACAGTGTGACGGTGAAGTGCCACAGCCGGCAGGCATCGGCGGGCAAATGCCCGGTGGAGCAGGATGAGGACTACGACGAGGAGCAGTTCCGTTCCGGCGACTGTGGCATCCTGAACTGCCGGCCATATGGCATCCAAAGATTCGCCCGCATCAAGATCTTCGTGCTGCTGCTGTCGCTGCTGGTGATGATGCAGCAGGCCCTCAGCTCGGGCTACATCAACTCGGTGATCACCACCATCGAGAAGCGCTTCGAGATCCCCTCCAGCTACTCGGGCCTGATAGCCTCCAGCTATGAGATCGGCAACGTGATCACGGTGATCTTCGTCAGCTACTTGGGCAGCAGGCGACACATTCCCGTGTGGATCGGCATCGGGGCGGTGATCATGGGCATCGGGTCGCTGGTGTTCATGGTGCCGCACTTCACGGGCGAGCCCAACCCGGGCATTGCGATCGTGAACAAGTCCAGTGACAATATCTGCCGCAGCGCTCTGGTCCGGGATCAGGACATGGATCTGGGTCGCCTGTCCAGCGGGCTGTCCCATCAGCCCCTGGCGCCGCACACGCTGCGCGAGGACAACTGTCTGGAGGGCAAGGCCTCCACCACGGGACCCGTGCTGCTCTTCGTGCTCGCCCAGCTGCTCCTCGGCTGTGGCGGCAGTCCGCTCTTCACCCTGGGCACCACCTACGTGGACGATCACGTGCGCACGGAGAGCTCCTCAATGTACATCGGTTGCATGTACAGCATGGGCGCCTTTGGCCCAGTCGTCGGCTTCCTGCTGGGCGCCTATCTGCTCTCCTTTCACATGGACTCGCTGTCCTCCACCACAATATCCATTAGTGAGTATGAGTTGCCTTTTATAATAGCAAACTAATCCTGCAGAGAGATCCCCCTTTAACACGAAATTTCCTTTTTTTCCGGCAGCTCCCGGCGACCGACGTTGGGTGGGCATGTGGTGGGGCGGTTTTCTGCTGTGCGGCGTCATCCTGCTGGTGGTGGCCGTACCCTTTTTCTCCTTCCCCAAGGTGCTCGCCCGCGAGAAGAAAAAGATCCGAAAGAGCAGCGTGGTGCAACCCGTGCTGCCCAATAACTCGGGTGCCGTGGCGGCCACCGATGAAATGGGAAAGGTAAAGAAGCTGGAGATCGTGGCCGTGACTAGTAAGGAGGAGCAATCGCAGCCGCCGCCCAAGGTGGACACTGGCTACGGCAAGGACATCAAGGACATACCGCAGTCGATGCTGCGCCTGGTCAAGAATCCCGTGTACATTGTGACCTGCCTAGGTGCCTGCATGGAGCTGATGATTGTCTCCGGCTTCGTGGTCTTCCTGCCCAAATACCTAGAGACACAGTTCAGCTTGGGTAAGAGCCAGGCGAATATCTTTACCGGGTCGATAGCCGTGCCTGGAGCCTGCATCGGCATCTTCCTGGGCGGCTGCATCCTGAAGCGTTTCCAATTGAAGCCCAAGGGCGCCGTCCAGTTTGTGCTAATCACGAACGTCATCTGTCTGGCCTGCTATGCCATGCTCTTCTTCCTGGGCTGTGACAACCTCAAGATGGCCGGTACCACGATTCCCTACTACACCAGCAACAAGCAGGGATCCACGATCGAGCAGCCCTTCCAAGTGAACCTGACGGCCGCCTGCAACTTTGGCTGCGAGTGCCTGCAGAGCGAGGTGGAGCCGGTGTGCGGCAACAACGGGCTGACCTACTTCAGTCCCTGCCACGCCGGATGCACGGCCTTCTCCTCCAGCTCCAACTACACGAACTGTGCATGTGAGTAAAGGGAACCTAATCATGAAAGATATTTTATTAATATAATTCCCCCTTCAGGTGTTCACGCCAACATCTCGAGCAGCATTTATCGCGGCGCTGGTGGCAGCCAGGCCCAGGCTCTCAGTGCCAACGAGGACTTTGCCGAGGTGACGGTGGTGCCGGTGGCCACTGCTGGCCCTTGTGCCACACCCTGCCGCACCATCTATCCGTTCCTCATCCTCCTGTTCTTCATGACCTTCATGGTGGCCTCCACGCAGATGCCGCTGCTCATGATTGTGTTGCGATCGGTTTCCGAGGAGGAGCGCTCCTTTGCCCTGGGCATGCAGTTTGTTATATTTCGCCTGTTTGGTTATATTCCCGCGCCCATACTCTTTGGCAATCTCATTGATTCCACCTGCCTGCTGTGGAAGTCCGCTTGTGGTGAAAAAGGAGGCCGTTGTCTTATCTACGATATTGAAAAGTTTCGATACAAGTAAGTGGTAATGATTTATTAAAGGATTTTCCTAATACTTGATGTATTGTTCCTTAGATACGTGGGTCTCTGTGCTTCTGTGAAGCTTGTGGCATTGTGCATCTTTATTGTGGACTGGTGGTTAGTGCGCAGGCGTAAGCAGCTCGAGAAGATGAAGCCTCTGAACGCCAGCGACCCTATTATTGGTTCTATTATAAGTCTGGATAAATGTGAGTATATAATTAGAAAGGGGGAATCTACCAAAGTAAAGAGAAGTAAAGTATTTAAAGGGTATTAACGTTCAAGAAGCTGAATAATTTGTAAAACAGAACCGTCTGTTTTCCCCATAAACATATTTGTTTACTTTAAGACAACTTAAAACCAGTTTTAGATAATTAAAATCAAATTAGGCGCATCATCAACTGAACACTTATTTCTTAAGTATCCAGACTCTAAAAACAACCTCTTTTGTTACCGTTTCAGTATTTGAAGAGAAGCTATCTGGCGCCGAGCCAGCAACTGGTTTTGTGGGTGGCGGCGGAGAGCTGATCATACCCACAGACATACTGCGTCACTCCCGCAACGATTCGCGCACCATGCAAATGGATTACTGGTGAGCTTAGTCTATATATTAAACCCCTCAAGCCCCTCCTAATCATATTAAATCTCCTTCTGCAGCTACGACAAGTGCGGACACGTGGTGACACCGGCCAACACCTGCAATCTTCAGCCACAGACGAAGTCCAAGAAGCACTTCCGCAGTGCCTCATGCGATGTGAAGATGATCAAGAGCTTTGCTCGCGATCACAACTCATCCAGCGGTCCTGCAGATGCGGCTGGCCAGGAGGCGAGCGGTAGCAATAGTAAATACAAGAATCTCAAAAAGTTCCAGGCGCACACGCGTAACCATTCGACGGACCTGCACGACAACAGCCAGCCCATTCGGTACATTCAGAACCAGCTACGGCCGCAGGACTGTGCCGAGGAGGAGGACGATGACGAGCTGACCACTGGCTGTGGGCACTTCGTCAAGAAGCATTCGCGGAACCACAGCTACGATCAGATCTACATGCCCAACAATATACGCTTCGATGCGGACTTCCTGCGACACCCACATCCCCACCACAACCCCAAGAAAAACGTGAACGTGCTGAAGAACGTAGTGACGGACGCGAGCAAGCTGAAGAACTCCAATGAAATGGAAGCCTGCGGAGGGGGATCCAGAGGTCATTCGCGTAACAATTCAAAGGATTTAAACACCAAAATTCCCAGTGTCACACCGGGGAACCTTGTCACTGGGCAGCCAGCAGTAATATCGGATGGTGGCTCCACGGGTCTTAGTGTGCTGCGGCATCGTCGCACCAACTCCAAGGATCTTAACTACCAAATGCTGCCGGAGGACGCTCCGGCCAGCTCAACGGTGGCCGGTCATCCACATTCAACCCATCCGCACGGGCAGCAGCACACGCGGAACACGTCGCACCACAAGATCCAGATCGATGACGACCGGAACGAGCTCATCACTGACAATGACGACGACGACGAGGAGGAGCGCTCAACCAGAGCTTAGTTTGAAGTATTTAAAAACTAGGATAGGCAGCTCCATTCCTCTTTGCTGGTGTCCTTGGGAGTGACTCTTTTCGGAACTCGCAGCTGCTCATTGTACTTATCTATGACCGAGTGTTCAAAATCTACTTTCCTAAATATATAATCCCTTTTTTTATATACGCAACTTGCGAACCGAATTCGAAACCGAAACGAGTCCAACCCGAACGCGAATTCTCTAAGCTTGCAGATCACGTTTAGGCGGTAGTAGTAAGGCGTCCTAGTGAGCAACTAGCAGCAAATACTTTAGGCTAGCCGTAGATTGTTGTGATAGGAGTATTTTGTACTGTACTTTTAGGTGAAGTGGTGTAAGGTTCTCGAACTGCTCGATTTGTTTCGCTTTCCACTTTGTGCAATGTCGGTTTCAGAACCGCGGTGAAAGACAGGAGCAAGAGAAGGAGAATTCCAAGAGAGGTGAATAGCAAATTGCAATGTTTTAATAACAAAAACCGAACATGTAAACAATTGTCAATGGAAATTGTGCTGTGAAACAACGAAGTGTGAGACGAGAGGGAAAATTAAAGAAAAGAGGTGGCCAGAGAGGCCGGAAAGGAAGGTTAGGAATCACGCTGAATGTAACTCTTATGCAATACAATTATTTAGAGAATCTTTGTGGACAACCGATGGAAGAGAAGGGTTCGAATGATGACTAGTTTTAATATATCCTAAATTCCCTGTTTTAACCGTAGACGAGAGGAGAGAGCGAGTGTAGCATGTATTTTAAAACCGAATGATGTACTTTAATGATGCGATAATGCCTTACAAAATATCAATTAAATATATACACACAGAAACGGGAGGGCCCCGCCGAGCCGCCCTCCCAACCAGTTCAATTCCTGTGCAACGCCCCCAGAGTAGCCCTAAGAGATGCAATCTAGGTTAAGTCAGTAGCCACTAAGTCTATGTTTACACACACACACACAGCCAGCCACATGCAGTAGGAGGAGGGTAGAGCTAGCCCCTGCCCGAGCACTAAATAGATCCATTTAAATATATATATAAATATATTATGTATACAATTGTACGTTGATAAGTGTACCTACGAGTAGCTAAGGATTCGTAACATAACGAGGAGCGATTTTAATACAGACTGCACCACT
>JAEIIM010025758.1:0-19220 GCA_018874515.1 Drosophila greeni | reverse complement strand
ACCTTAAAAATTATCGAAACAAATAAAATGTTGGCATTTAAAGTACACAATTCGGTCACCCTGGAGGTATATTTTGTATATATATTTTGTATATATTGCCTAAAAATCACCTAATTGTAGATATATGCTTTACTTATTAAAAAAGCTAAAAATTAGTAAATTTATTCTGTTAAATAGCCAAAATTGCTAGTTCAGGCAAAATTAAATGTTTTCTAGTTTTGGGTCTTGCAAAATAGCCAATCTGGCCAGAAAATAGCCGAGTTGGCAACACTGCGGATTTCCCTTGCAGCTTGGCCAAAAATATCGCAAATATCAAATAACAGAACTGCAATTTCGATATTTCGGCAAACGAATAATTGCGATATAAATATTTCATCGTTAGGAAAGATATCGATGTATTGATATTTTGATTATCAACAACAAATTGTGTACACCGTCTAAGTGGGAACGAAAAAGATGTCGAAGGTGGACCAGGACACGAACGCCTCCCTAAGCATCATGGAGGTGAGCCTGCCCGCTGGGACGCGACGCCATACCGCGGGACTCCGCCGGCCCGTCCACCGTCAGCCTTTTCCAATTGGCGCTCCGCCCGCCGAGAAAAGATGCCACATTAACGCACGCTTGCATGCTGTGTGCTCCGTCTGCTTCCTGCTTTCGCTCCCTGCTCCCACCTTCGTGCTTCTTCCTCCTTACTGCTTGCTCATTGTTCTCTTCAACTGATCCACAGCAAATCAAGCAGCTCATCCGGCCGCCGCCCAACGAGGACGAGAAGATGGTGCAGCGGACGACGAACACGAAGCATCCGTATTACAGGCGCCCGGGCAGGGGCCACAACCACGACTACTGCGATTCCTGCGAGGAGGGCGGCAATCTGTTGTGCTGCGACCGGTGTCCCTCCAGCTTCCATCTGCAGTGCCAGTAAGTACAGCACACAGCCTCTCCTCTCCTCTCCTATGCTGACTCTCTGCTTGCAGTGACCCGCCGCTGAGCGAGGAGGACATACCCAGCGGCCAGTGGCTGTGCCACAGCTGTCTCATGGCCAAGGTAGCGCAACCGCCGGCCTCCTCCTCCTCGAAAGCCAGCTCCGTGGAGCGTGTGCCGTCGGCGGGCAGCAACTCCAGGGCCAACACGCCATCGTCCGGCGACCTGGAGTCCATTCCTCTGAAGATACGCAATCTACGCAAGCGCAGCAGCAGCGAGCGCAACAGCACCGAGAAGCTGCTGGCCAAGATGCCGCTGGCCATACAGCGCGCCCTCGATCCCAACAAGAAGCCGACACCGCTGGACGACGTTATACGGGCGGCCAGCATGCTCAATCCGCAGCAGTTCTCGCTGCCCCCGGAGCTGGAGCTGCACACGCTGTTCCCGGGCAACGGCAAGGTGCAGCCCGTCCAGCAGCAGCCGCCGACGACGGGCAACGGCGGGCACCGCAAGTGCGCGGGCAACCAGCGCCGGAACTCGAAGCCCTTCGAGCTGGACGCCCAGGGACTGGTGCCGCTGCCCGCCAAGACCTGCTTCTACTGCTCGCGCTCGTGCAAGCGGGCGCCGCTCATCTCCTGCGACTACTGTCCGCTGTACTACCACCAGGACTGCCTGGATCCGCCGCTCACGGCCCTGCCGGCGGGCCTGTGGATGTGCCCCAATCATGCCGAGAACTTTATCGTAAGTGTGTGGGAAGGGGACGCTGGTCTGACCCTGAAATCTGAATCTTAGATTCCTTCACAGGACGCCAACATGACCAACAGCATCTCGGCGACGGAACGGGTGCGCCTCTGGAACCGCTTCCACCAGCCGCTCGACCACGAGAACGTCAAGCTGGAGTTCTTCCGCAGGGTCAACACGCGCTATCCGCCCTATCGCACCAAGACCAGCCTGCGGGGCCGGGCCCACATCGAGGTGCCGGCCATTGTCCGCTACCACTACGAGCACCCGCCGGCCCTGCTGCCGTCGATGCGGCAAACGCTGCGCTACGATCGCGTCAAGCGGCGCAAGAACCTGCCCACGGCCGTGGAGGAGATATCCCGGGAGACGGTCACCGAGTCGCTGCTGAAGGATCTCGAGGCGCTGCGCTCGGCCCGGGCCAAGTTCCGTGAGATTCAGCGGGAGTACGGCACCGTGGAGACGGCCGTGGAGGGCGACAGCGACAGCGAGGACACTAGCCCGGAGGAGGCTGCCGAGCCGAGCAAGGTAAACGGTGCAGGACCTGGCGGAACTGGAGGTGAGCCGGACACGGACACCGCCAAGACCGAACCGGATGGCGGCGGCGACCAGCCCTCGGTCATCAAGGTCGAGTCCAAGGCCAGCCTCGAGCTGGACATTACCTTCGAGGACGAGGAGGAGGACAGCAAGGTGGGCATCATCGATGCGGACCTGTGTCACCTGGACGTGGATATCATCAAGAAGCTGGCCCACCAGCGACTGCAGCAGCTGGTCCAAGAGCATCCCGAGATCGTGACGCAGTACAAGAACCGCACTGCCGCCCGTCGTCTGCGCCAACTGACGGCTGCGGGCGGACCAGGAGGAACGGATGCCCTGCAGAGTCAGCTGGCGCCGGAGGATATGAACCGCTTCTCGCTGCTCTTCACCAGCGAAACGTCCTCGATACTGGCCCAGAAGAACGGCAACGCGGCCGACGAGGACCCGGCAATGGCCCTGCATCCCGCGCTGGCCACGGCGGCCGCCATTGCCGCAGCGGACGCAGCCGCCGAGAGCTATGTGCCGCGCGTCCGGAGCGACACGGACAAGGCCTACGAGCTGGCCTCCCGGCTGGAGCTGAAGCTGCTGCAGTGCAAGGTGCAGGCGCGGGCGGTGATCACGCCGCTGGGCGACATGCTCGAGGACAGCCGCTGGTTCAGCTCCCTGGGCCTGGAGCAGTCGATCTTCATGCGCTACCGCAGCCTGTACATCGGCTACGGGGGCCACTACTCGCCCTCGACCACGCTGGGCCAGACGGAGACGGTGGACCTGTCGGCCATCGGCTACTGCTGCCGCATCTCGCCCCAGCACGCCATCATCTTCTACGACGAGTTCTCCAAGTCGTACGAGCTGATCAACTACTCGGAGTTCGGGACGGAGGTCAACGGGCAGGTGTACGCCTGCGATCTCACCGACCGCACGCCCACCCATGCCGGCAAGCGGATGCGGCCCGACGACGCCGAGCTGAAGCGGCGCGTTGACGATCTGCTCGACAAGCGGCGGCACATCCTCCGCCAGTTCGAGCCCAAGCGCAGCGGCCAGAACAAGTGAGTAAGCTTACATTCCCCTAGGAACTTTCTCTACATCCTTTCCTTCCTTTTCCTTTCAGACTCGCCCCCATTGTGAAGCCCGCCTGCCGCTGCACGAACGCTGGACCCGCGCCCATGGTGCCCGGCGCCTGGGAGGGTTCAGCGGTGCTGGCCCACGGCAGTCTCCTGCGCTTCGGCTGCCTGTCCTTTGTGTTCTCGGTGCCGTCGGTGGATCTGCTGCAGGCGCAGGCGCGTAGTAAACGGCTGGCGTAGGATCGGTACGAGGACCTGTAGGAGGACCACCACCCAGTGGAGCAGCTAATAGCCAGTAGCCAGTAGTAGTAGCTAGGCCTTAGGGCTAGCAATCAGCACACTCACATTATCGCCACGCAGGTTATCTTTACATTTAATGGATCACACACTCACACACACATCCCAGCCCATGCTAGAGTTAAGGATAACTGCGAGGAGGAGGTCATGTCCGTCTTCTCCCCAATAATTGTAACATTCTAGTTGTAAGGTCAAAACTTGAAATAAAATTGTAAAAAAAATGTATTGTGCATTCTATAGCAACATCAGCAGCCTAGCAGATCTAGACGTATTCTTTTTTATGCAAACTGGTTCCCAGTTTCGAAGGATTCCCAATAAGAACTCTTTTTTTTCGAAATGAATGTGTTTACTTTATAACCAGATCCAAGTCCAACTGGTTAAGGCATGATAGAGAACGAGAAGAGTATACACAAGAGTGGCGCTGGCCGGAACTGGAGTTTACGAATCTTGGGATAAGTACATCGGTGTAATGGCTAATATACATAAGTATATATATATATATATGCAAAAAAATAATAAGTATACAGATAGTTGTAAGCGATATATATCCTAGACGGCAGCCGGACCCGACACATGCTGCTCCTGCGGCTGCTGCTGCTCCTGGGCGCCCGCCTTGGCCGCCGAGCGTGTGGCCCGCGATCGCTCCCATTCCGCTTTGTGCTTGCGCTTGGTATGGTGGTACATGTTCGACTTGGACCGGAACTCCGTGGGGCAGAAGGCGCAGGTGTGCAGCTTGACGCCCGTGTGCGTGGCAAAGTGCTCCTGGAAGAGTTAGAAAGAGATTTAAATGCTGGAATAACTTGGAATAACTGAAATAACCACCTCCAGGTAGCGCTTCATCTTGAAGCACTTGCCGCACACATCACAGGCGTACTTGGGCTTGCTCAGGCAGCGATGGTTCTGGCCGGGCAGCTCGCCGCAATTGGGACAGATCAGGGAGATGGGTGCGGCGGCGGCTTGAATTTGCGTGGGCGTCGGAGGCGGCGGCGGGTTGTGTCGTCGTTTGTCCAGAGTTCGTCTCTCTGCATCCGCTGGCGGGGAGCTGCAAGAGGAACCAGCAGTGATGATGCCAAAGCTCTCTCTCCTTCTCCTACCGACCTACCTGTAGGGATTGCCCAGAATTGCACCTGTTGTCGTCGTCGTTGTGGTGGTGGTGGCGGCGGCTCCATGCGAACTAACCACTGCGGCGGCTGCCGCCGTTGCCGACATGACGGCGAAGAGCTGGTCCTGCTGCTGCTGCTGCTGGAGGAGACTCGCGCACAGGCGCTGCTGCAGGCTGTCCGGCTGGACAGTGAGCGTTGAGGCGGCGGCGGCGGCCACCACGGCAGCAGCCACGGCATTGTAGTTGGCCAATATTAGCTCGTTCTCCTTGAGACGCTTCTGCGGCAGATCCTCGTCGCTGGCATCGCTGCCCTCCGTGGGCTGCGCCTTCTTGGGCGAGTGCGTCTTGCGGCGGCTGGAGCGGGTGCGGGGCACCCGGCTGGCTGATGATGGCGGGGCCTTGGTCATGGTCAGATTGATGGCCTCGCCGGGTTCGCTTTTGATCACGGACAGGGGCAGCGGCGGCGGCTGCTCTCGGATGTTGGGAGGCGAGGGCTGTGGCGCCGGTGTCGCAGGAGCAGCGGACACGAAAGCAGGAGTTGACGCGGGCAAAAGAGTGACGGAAACTGCTGCCGGGGCAGGAGGAGGGCCCGGAGCAGGGGCAGTCGCCGGAGCTGGCTCATCCGCCGGCTCCAGTTTCGCCTCGGCGCCAAGCATCGCTCCCTGATTCTGCGACCTGGCCGCATCCCGCTCCTCACGCGCCTTCAACCACTGCGTGGTGTGTTTGCTCTTCACGTGCGTGTACATGTTGGAGCGGCAGCGAAAGGCCATCTCGCAGTAGGGACACGCTATGGGCCGGTCGCCCGTGTGCGTGGCGATGTGCTCCTCGAGGTAGCGCCGCATCTTGAACGACTTCTCGCAGAACATGCATGGGAACTTGTTGACTGTAGTGGGCGTTGTGGCCGCCGCCTTCGGCTCAGTCTTCACCCAGATTTCGGGGAACTCTGGCTCTAGAATGAGGTGTGCGGTGTGCTGCTCCAGCTGGGCATCCGTCTCGCCACCGCCACCGTCCTCTGACCAGTTGACGTCGCAGTCGATTTCCAGGAACTGGCTGCAGAGCGTCGTCTGCTTTAGCTCCACCAGCTTCCAGAAGTTGTGGAAGCTCTCCAGCTGGGCGCAGCACTCGGTGCAGATGCAGGTGGAGATGGCGTCGTCGCGGGAGAGCTGCGACAGAGAGGAGCTAGAGCTAGAGGAGCAAGATAACGACCGACCGGAGAAGATACTCACGCAGAGGTACAAGTGGATCGAGATTAGTTGCACCAAGTAGCTTTCCGGCATCACCTTGCCGCCGGCCCCGTCGCTGTCGTCCGCCTCGCTGGGCGCGCTGCCTGCGCCGGCGCCGCCGAAGAGCAGAACCGCGTTCTGCTCGTCCAGTGCGTTCAGACACAGGCGACAGATCATTTTTATTATAGTTTTTATTATTTTTTGTGTGTTGGCGATGGCACTCCGCCCACACTGCGTCTATCGGACCAGCTTGCGACATGTATCGATATTTGAGTCAACACTATCGATGGTCCAACGTAACGGTTAGCTATCGATAGGCGTAAGCTTATTTTCAAATACAAAACGTTAAGTTAAATTTTGTTTATTTATGAGTTTTTGGACCTTTGATCTTGAGTTACACGAAATTATGACTTGAAGAAGTCGAGTTCTATGGAAATTAACCCACACTATTCTTTTGTAACCAAAGAAATTAGAATTTAAATGAAAATGAAAATTTTAAAATCATCGCAGAAAAACCCTGGTTGAAAGCAATGTATGAGTACTCAATTTTTTTGAATTTTTAAAAGTAAACCTATATATTTATTTAAAGGAATACATCTTTTTGGGCCTATAAATTCTGTTAATCTTTTCCTCGACAGGCAAACGGTTTTAAAAATACTCCCAAGACTTCTTTTTGTAATTGAAGTTTTTATTGCGTTCTTTCAATGTTACTCGGGATCCACCACATCCTCCTCCTTATCTTAAGCTGTAATCCATAATCTGTAATCTGTCATCTGTATCTGTTCCTTTGTCCCGGTCCTCAGGCCATGTCAACACCGGATAGCACAGGGCGCAGAGCCGTGCGGACGTGTGTGTCGTCGAAGACCAGATGGCGAGTCGGTACATATATCCCTATTTAACCCTATACAGGTATATGTATGTATATAACGCTACAATATGCTGCTGTTGTGTGTTGTGTGTCGCTTTGTTTCTGTTCTTAACTCTTTTGTTCCGATCCGTGTTCATTCCTGATATACATTCGCATCGTGTTCGTTCTCCTGCCTCATTTTTGTTCAATCTTTTTACAAAATTTGATTCTTTAAATATTGTTTAATGTTTTCTAGCTCTCAAAGTGTGTGTTGGTGTGTTGACGATGAGTGTGCGGGGTGTGTGTTCGATGGCGTGTGCTGGTGCTGCTGCTGGTTGCTTGTTGTTTCTCGTAGGTCTAGTCCCTAGATCGATTTTGTAAAGATTGTTTAATGTACATAACTAATTGCTCGCTTACGACTTTAATGTGTATAATTTTATGCATGTAAATCACGTATTGCATACAAAATTGCCTTCTGTAAAATTAATCAAATTTTGGGTCCGTTTTATAGCAACCGATCAACTCTTGTAATCTGATCTTCTGATCCATATATAATAAAATAATATACAATTTAAGAGAGAGGCGGGATAAACAAGGATCATCTGGAGGACTAGGATCTTATTGGGGCATTGAAAAAAAAAAAAACGAGGGAAGGCTGCTTCTACGATGGTTCCTAGTTGAATAGGTACAAAAAAGAGGGCGCCGCTGGAGTCGCACGATCCACCTGCTCCACACATCCTCGGCGGCGGCTACTTTAGACAACAATTTCAACGGCAGCCGCCGGCGCCACTCATCTGAACCACAGCTTCAGCCGCAGCGCGTCCACGCCATTCAGATAGTAGCGAAACAGCCGCTTATCACGCACAAAGCCAAGGTTCTCGTACAGCCGCAGCGCCGGCTCGTTTCGCATCTCTGTCTCCAGCACCACCTCGTCGGCATTGTCCGCCAGCATGGCCTGTGGAGATACGAATTGGGTTCAGCTGGTCATGGTTATGCTTATGTTCCCTACCTCTATGGCCTTGGTGACCAGTGTGGTGCCGATCTTGAGCTTGCGGTACTCCTTGCGCACCGCCAGCATGGCTATGTAGCCGCGACGCACATTCATGTGCATGTCCAGCTTGCACACGATGGCGCCCACGTACTGATTGTCGTGCGAGGCGAGGAAGCAGAGTTTTGGCCAATTGTAGATGAAGTAGCGGTACGTGTATATCGAGTACGGTTCGGACAGCTCCGCCTGGATCAGTCGCATGATGTCCTGCAAGAAGCCAGTTAGGGATTAGAGGGAGATACAGAGAGATGCCCCAACCAACTCACATGCATTTGGTGCTCGGCCTCGTACTCCTTGTACACGATCTCGTCCGCTGAAATGTTAGGTGGTAGTGTCAGCAGCTGCTCGGGTTCAACCGCTGTGACAGCATCTGCCAAAGTGGATGGCAGCTCCTCCTGGCCACTGATGCTCCCCGTCGCTGCGCCACCCTTGGCAGCTCCTCCTCCTCCTGCTGCTGCTGTTAATGTTGTGGCGCTCGCCGTGTTGGCTGTTTGTGTTGTTGTGTTGGCAGTGCTTTTGATTGTGGCTGTTGTGGACTCCTCCCTTGCATCCTGCTGCACCTCCACCTCCACCTCCTCCTTCTCCTTTTCCTTCAGCTGTGAATCATCCTTTATACGCTTGCTGTGGCTGCTTTTGTCGCTGATGCTGCTGCTGCTGTTGTTGTTGTTGCTGCTGTCCACGTTGTTTTTGTGGCTGGCGGACCCGCTGCTAATGTTGTTATTGCTGCTCCGTATGTGGTTGTTGTTGCCGTTGCTGTGACCATGTGCATGGCCATTGTGGGCGGTGGCCTCCAGCGGGTAGCCAGCGGTTTTCTCCGGCGCGAATCCGAGACCGGTGCACAGCTGCAGCTGCTCGAGCAGGCCCTGCAGCTCCTGCACCGACTCGTGACCATCGGACGAACGCCCGTTGCTGGTCGGCTGCTCCTCCAGCTTGTCCTCTTTGCCCGGACCTGGGCCTGGCTTCTCCGCCTTCTTTTTGTTCTTGCACTTCTTCTTGCCGGCTACCGCTGGTGGGGCTGCCGCTGCTGGTGCCGCTGCCTGGGCATCCGCCATCCTGGCCTGGAGCTGAACCTGGTCGGGGACACGCACGGCAGGCGGAAGAGAGGAGCAGGAGCAAATGAGTTGCGGGAAGCTGCCTACCGCCGAACGGGACGGCGGGGGAGCGGCACTCACCTGCTGGGGGACTGGGACTGGGCGCCTGCAATGCTCACTCTGTCAGGATTCTGGCGAGGAAGCCAACGGGAACTCTGCCTTATTTTTGGTTATATTTTCACAGTTGCTGGTTTTTCATTCACACACACACCAGCACGCGCACGCACGCACGCACATACACAGGGGCACACGCACGCATACACAGAGCGGGGCACAGTACGGCAGCACGGCAGTCGTCGTTGGAGTCTTCTTTTGTCGCCTCCCGACGCGGGGCGGAGGCGTGGCCCGGGGATATGTGTGGCGGAGGAAGCTGCGGACCCACCGATCTTGGCGCGCGGGCGCTAGGTGTGTGCGGGCATGCCAGACTTATGTAAAATTCGTATATCCCCCGAAACTTCTGATTTTCCTTTTGGGGTCTTCGCTATGAATAAATCCACACGCACATACACACACGCACACATGCTGCGCACCCACACAGGCAAGCGAACAGCTGTCGGTAGGGTTGTTGATAATATATCAAAATATCAATATATCGATAGTTTGTTCTAAAGACATCACGATATTTTGTTTTTTCTAAATAGCCAAAATGCGATATTTTTATTTAATATTTTTAAAATTTTAGCCTTGTGTTTGAGATTAACAATTAAGCCAGGTTGTGACATAAAAACATTGAAGGTGTTGGCATTTCTTGGGACAAAAAATTTTAGCAAAAAAAATGTAATGTAAAATTAGAAATTTAGTTTTTAATGCAGAAATGTTCTCCTTCAAAAACCAAGAAAAAACCAAACCAGACTAAAATCGGTTAAGTTTTAGCCGAGTTATGACATAAAAACATTGAAGGTGTTGGAATTTTTTTTGAACAAAAAAATTTGACCCATTTTTGCAAAAATATTGTAAGGGGGTACTTCATTAAAATTTTCAAAAATTTGACAAAAATCATAAATTGAGTTTTGAATGCAGAAATGTTCAACATCAGAAACCAAGAAGAAAAAACCAAACCAGACTGAAATTGGTTACGTTTTAGCCGAGTTATGACATAAAAACATAAAATTTTTGAAAATAAAAATTCGACCCATTTTTGCAAAAAAAAATCGGCAAAAAATTAAAAATCTAGTTTTTAATGCAGAAATGTTCTCCTGTAAAACAAAAATTAACAAAAATATAATATTAATGCTTTCAAAGCCTTTTTCTTTTTATTGCATGTTTATTATTAAATTTTTGTAATTTTCACATGTAAATTTAATATCGACTTAATAAGGCAATAGGTAACCGATGTTTTGTCAAATATCGATGCATCGCTAACATCGATATCAACATCGGCTCACCAGCGCTGCCAGAGTTTTCGATCTCGAGACCGTTAAAACAAACTGGTTAGCCTGGTGGCAGCGCTCAACCTTCTTTGGCGGCAAATTTTGAAATATTTTGCTGTTTCTAAGAGTTTTTACATTCTCGTTTATTCTGTAAATAATTTATAGATTTTTCTATACAAAATACATTTGGGAGCATCGGAAACCGGACTTTTATACAGATTCCTTGGGGTTCAGGTCAAGAAATTAAGATTTTTGCATTATTGATCCAAAAAAGAGACCTGAATCAGGTGACACTAATTCTGGCATCAAAACTAATGGAGGCTGCTAGCTGGTGTAATTCACAGCCCGATCTGGTTTCGGATCGGCACCGCATGCAAATGCATATATGCATATGCATATGCCGCACTCGGAAATGGACTCGATTGGATTGAATGGAATTGGATAATCTTGGCCACGCGATTGAATAATTTCTCGGAATTTTGCATGCGAATTTCGCATAGTATTGACCAGGCCCAAGCAACATCTCTGCGGCCATAACAGAAGCAGTTTTGCCTTCGTTTTGTTCGCCTGTTTGTCTATCTAACTTTTCTCTCCTATGGTTGCTGCTACTGTTGTTGCTGCTGCTCTTGTTGCTGCTTTTGCTGTGACGAAGGTAAATCCAAAATTAGCAAAGCAAACAACGCGCGGAGAAAGTGAATGGCCGAATAAAGTAAAAGCAGCGGTGGAGAGTGGACATCGGGGCACAGAGAGAGAGAGAGAGAGAGCAACGAGACGAGACAAGTGGCGCAGCCAACGCCTTATCACCAACGAAGTTCCGTGGGTCCAGGCACTAGGAATCGGGTGCACAGACCCAGAGGAACTCGAGTTCCTTTGGGTCTATGCAGCTGAAATTTGGTATGTGAGCTTGTCATTTATTTTCCTTTTAATTTATTATTAATCTCAAGTCATAACTCATTTCAGGGCATCTGGCACGGGTCTAGAGTCCCAGGGAACTTCACTTTCTTCGGGTATCTTAAGCTGATTTTTGGTATGCGAGCTTGTCATCGATTTTTCTGGCATTCTGTGTGAGATTCTTGGTGGTAACTTCTTACAGCTCATCTGTAGGGGTAAATCAAGCTGAAATTTTCCACATTATTATATATTTTTTAAGGTATTAAGAGTGCTAGACTGACCCTTGGTCCTACTTAATTTCGCACATCCATCTTGGCATAAAAGCAATTCACATTTTGAGCGATGTTCCAAAGTTCCATTTTGGCCGTGTCATGTCGAGAGTTTATGGGTTTTTATTTTTTGTCATTTTTCAGTTTCAGTTTTTTAAAGTTTTCCGTTTTTTTTTCGTTGAAATTGTGGCCGCTTTTGTTGTGTGTTCCGTGTTGCAATTTCGAGTGTGTGTGCAAAAGGCAAAGTCAAAGCGCAAGCTTCAAGCGCACCAAATGTAAAGCACTTGGGAAGGTCTCAGGTTGTGGGTCTCTGCCCCTGTCCTCCTCCTCCTGGAGATACCCAAACCCTCCCCAGCTCCTCCCCAGCTCCTCCCCAGCCCTTCTCCAGCAACTTTGACTTAACTTGAGTGATGTGCACAAGACCGCAGACGAATTTTTGTCGTGTCAGCGTTAAATTGTGTCAAATGTTGTCACACACAAATGCTGCTCCTCGTCTCCGTCTTGGTCTTGGTTTTGGCTCTGCAACTCCTCTTCCCCTGAACACACAAAGATCTCTCTGTTTGTTCAAATGACAAACGTTACAAATAACCGAAAATCGTTTTAATTATTTCCAGCAAATACGTGCTTCGAGTGGGGTTTTCTCCTTGAGGGTTTCTGCGTGAGAAAATCTGGGAACCCAAAACCTTTCCTTCACCTAGAAACCTCTCTTCCTTTCCAGGTTAAGACCCCCCTTAGGCAATCACCTTCCCAAAAGTGACTGGAGTGCATTGCCTTCTCTAAGAGATTGGATCTCCATGCGTGCCTCTTATTATGCAACCTGGCAGAGAGCATAAAATGTAATCCAAAACCGAATCAATGCCTCCCTGGGTGCAGAGCAGAAAGTCCAAGAGAAAATCGTTTGAATTTGTCAATTTTCGGGGGAAAGACGAAGATGAAGAAGCGGCTTCGATGGCTCTCTGTCTGGCTGTCTGTCTGGCCACTGGCCAAAGTGAAATGCTGCCTCGCTGAAACCAGTCCGCAGAATGCTGTTCACCTTCCCCCTCCGCCAGAGCTGAGATCTCCTCGGTTCGCAGGGTACTTGGTCAAGGCGAGCGAGCGGACTTGGAGCTCAGCTTGGAGCTCTCGGTGACATGTCACGCCTCCGGCATCCCTCCCAGAGTTAACTTCTGGTGTTGATATGCAAAGCAAATCACTTTGATGACTATTTAATTGGAGGAGAATTATGGCAATGGGTTAATAATGCTCAGTGAGGGATCATGTCAACTTTATTTGGATGTTTTCTGAAAGGTTTTCTTGAGGGTAAAGCTTTGGCTTAATGGTTCTTGATCTCTTTTACAAACTAATTAAATAGTTTACAATTTTCCTCTATAGATTTAGAGCTGCTTGTAGTAACCTTCGCCTACTTTCGATTTCTTTGCGGGTCATTTGCATGCCCAGCCCGTCCATAAAACCAATCGAATCCAAACCAATGGGATGGAGAGCAAGAAACACTTTAAACTCTGAGCTTATTTTAGTTTGTTGCAGATCCAACGGAGCTGGGCCTTAGTCTCTTTTGATTTTATTTTTTCCTGGCTTTTCCTTGCTGTTTTCCTGGGTTTTTCTCTCTGAACATAGCTAGGAGGCTCCTCCTTTATCTGGTGAAGCAAAATTAATTACAAATTTCGTAATACAAAATAATAAAAACTTAAGTTATAGGTTTATTATCTATTGATGCAATTTAATGCCTTTTTTCATGTCAGATTTGACAGCTTGAAAATGCATAAATAAAGATGAGGAAGAGAAGGTACTCCCAGATTTATGCGGAGATTATCCGCCCAATAACCTGTCTCCCACTCGCTGGCTGATTGGATTTTATTACTGACTGGCTCCTCTCTAAGCTGCTCCTTTTTAAAATGAGCCCAAGGAGAAGCCTCTTTATAACTCTAACTAAGCCTGATAAATACCAGAAATTAATTAAATATTAATTAATTATTCATAAATTAATTACAGAAATTTAGGAACAAAGGAGGAGTCTCCAGAACAGACTCACGGAAAACATCATTCCTTTAATTCTGTAATTAATTAATAATATTTATTTGAGGCACACATTTCTTTCAACACAAAACTAATCGATGCAAGCAAGTTTACACATTTTTTAAGTTATTTTCTATTTGAAATTCATACAATTTATTATTCTAAGTTAATAGCTCTGCATCTAGGCTAGGGAATTGCCAAGCATTTGCTCGAGAATAAACCACAAACAACTTGACACGGCTGATGCAATGCACTTCGAATGGGTTTAGTGGCCCCAAACAGTGTTAACTTTAATGGCCAACAAATGAATCGAACTTCTAAGGGGACTCAGTTTCAGTCTGAGTTCCAGTCTTAGTTTTCAGTATCAGTATCAGTCTCAGTCTCAGTCTCAGTCTAAGTCTTAGTCCCCAGACTCAGCTCCAGTTCCAGTCTCAGTCTTCAGTATCAGTCTTAAGTCTCAGTCTCTGTCCCCAGTCTGAGTATCCAGTCATAGTTCCAGTCTCGAGTCTTCAGTTCCAGTCTCAATCTTCAGTCTCCGTCCCCAGTCTCAGTCCCCAGCTCCACTTCCACCTTGTGGCACAGCTCCAGCTCTGGCACGAGCCGGGGCCCGGGCTCAGTACGCTGCCAACGCTCGTCGAAAATGGTCTGCAGGCCGCGCCACTCCAGCACGAGCACGAGTCCGAGTCCGAGAGCGAGTTCGAGCCCGAAACCGATTCCGCTGCCATTCCGATACCCATTCCAAGACCGCCGCGGCCCGGACCCAGTCGCGTGTTCGCGTTTTGCCTCGATTTAATTTCGTTTCATTTTCTTTTATTTTTTGCTGTGTGTTCAGTGTGTGTGCCTCCCAAAAGAGAGTTGTGAAAAAGCGCCTCGAAATCGAATTTAAATTTAAATTTGGATTTGGATTTTCCAGCAGCGACGAGGAGAGCGCCGAAAATTGAAAATGTAATTGAAAATGTAATTGGACACTAAAACCGCGACGACAGGTTAAAGCGGTAAAAAATAGGAAAAAAAAAACTAGAAAAAAGGGGAAAAACGAAAAAAATGCAAGAAAAAAACAAAAGACTTAGGCAACGAACTCGAAACTTGGGCACGGGCCAAGGAGCTGGCAGAGCGGCTGAATCGTGATTTGTTTGCTTGGATCGAACGACCTTGACACAGGGGGACAATGGAAAACTGGGGAAATGGCATTGGGAAAATTGTTTTTAGGGGGAAAATGAGGGAATAGGAGGGAAAATGAGGGAAAAGAGGGAAAGAGAAGCTAAGGAAGCCTGGGAAAGGCACCTAAAAAGGCCTGAAAAGAGAGCTAACTTTTATGTAGGTTTTATTTTGGGATAAAAGTTTGTTTACAAATATATAATATATATATGTTTCTTATACAAAAAAACATATATAATTTATTTTAAAAATAACCAAGTTAATTAAGACAGGTTTCCCCTTTAAGAGCTCCCCAATTTGTTACGTAAATAATAGTCTTAAATGTTTTTATTCCCCTCAAAAACCCCTCAAAAAACCCCTCAAAAACCCCCAACCAAACCCAAGGAAGTGAGTTAAATGGAGTAACCCGGTGAATATTAACCACACAAAACCGGAGCACAACTTTATAATCACCGACCGACTGAATGAGAGTGAAATAATAACGACAACATCATAATTCCAGCGACACTTTTCACAATTACGTCGGCCAGCAAAGCCGAAAATTAAATACAAAAATCATGAAACAAATTAAGCCAAAAGAAGGAGGAAGACGAAAATGAAAAAAAAAAAGCAGAGGCAAGCATGTAAAGTGTTTTAATATTTATTATTTTTGCCGCTGTCGGTGAAAGTGTCCATAAAAAGGGAAACAGCGACGAGCAAAGCCACTCAAACTTGACAAACAAAACGAAGACCAAAGACCGAAGAAGACTCACAACAATCATAAAAAAAAACAATAATTAGGCAAGAAATCAATCTACTAAGTAAAAGTGCCAATAAACAAGTCAAACAGATCCAAATTCGAAATATTCCAAACCAAAATCGAAACCAAAATTGAGAAACTGAAAACTGAAAACTGAGAAACCAAACCCAAAGTCCAAACCAAAGCCAGTTGGTAAAGTTGCTGGCTCAGTTTTGGGTCTCTTTTGGTAGTAGCTCGGCTTTTTCCTGGCCCAAAACAACATTCACTTGTCATAGAATCCACTGGACCAGTGGACCTGGTGGCCCCAGGAGCTGGCCACCAGTTGGACCAGGAACGGGTTGCGAGTAAAAGTGCAGCTGATGATGATGGAGATGGAGGAGAAGGAGTTGGAGTTGGAAATGGAGTTTGAGTTGGAGATGATGGAGTTGGAGTTGGAGATGGAGTACCAGATGAGGTGCCGAAGATGAGGTGCCAAGCTTTGACTCATTTTGGGCCTGACTAATCGGCCAAGTTGGGAGTGAGAGCGGGCTGACTTTCTCGAAAAGCCGGAAATGCCTTGGCAGGCTGTGACAGGTTGTGTGAGCAGGTGACCTTCAGAGAGAAGGAGAAGGAGAGGGGGAGAGGATGACCTAGTTTAGGTAAAGATACTGCTGGGTTCCTTCTCTATAAGAAATTATAAATCAAACAGAGAGCTTACCCGACTTTTAATCTAAATTTCAAGAGGATTTAACAAGCTTCTAAAAATTAAAGTCAAAGAAAAGAGTCAACCAGTTTCCCAATTTTTTCCAGCTTCAAATTGAGTTTAAATTCAATTTGAAAATTAAATATTTTGAATTTTTTTGTAGAATTCATTCCTTAAATTATTTATATTTATAAATAAATAGAGCATTATATTATTTAACCTCTTATATCCCTCACTCTCTTCTCCCTGCTATGTCTCTTTGCTGACACAGTTTCTTTTCTTGTTTAACTTCCAAGCTTCCAAGAAACCATCTCCAACCAGCTAAGCATCTCCAACTCCAACCATCCATTTAACCATCCACTTGACCATCCACACCTTCTCCCTCCCCCAGACTCCCCGCCCAGATTAATGGCCAGTTAATCAAGCTCTGACCCTGCTCCGGGCGAGGCTAAGTGCTGCTCTTGATTAAGCTTAAAACTAATGAAGCACTGAAAGACAATTGTCTTTTGTTAGAGTTTTTATATTATCTTTGTTGTGCTTCTGTTTCTGCTTTTTTTGTTATTGTTTTTTCTGCGATTTGAGTTGGTATTTTACTGTAAATTGCCGCGTGATTGCTGGACAATTTTCAGGGTTAAAGTCATTGGAGCCAAGGGTCTCTGGGCAGATCTTAAGGGAGTTTTCTCACGAACATATTAGATATTGCAATTTAGCTCTAAAAGGTTTTCCTTTCACATTGCAGTGACCTTAAAAGTTAGTTGGAGTTTAGATTTGAACCTTAAGGGATTTGGTTTTGTGATTTATTATTTTTAAAGAGATTTTCGATATGATATTTACTTAATTTCTGTGATATATTATTATTAGGAAAGCCAGTTCCTTGAGTTATATCCATCTTAGCCCTTGACTTCTCGGGTAAATATCTTTTTAAGGATTTCAGCTACTTACATACCAATTTTCAAGTCTGTAACTAATGTAGAACCCAAGTTACCTGGGTTATAGTTTCATTATCAAGTGATTTTTGAGGGTTTCTGGCGGGTTTTGCTTGAATAACTTCAACAGAAGTAAAGTTATCACTATGCCAAGTCAAGATCTAGCTTATATTCTACATATTATTATTATTTCGTTGAAGTTCAAGTTCCAAGCTTGGAATAATTATTATTTAACATTTCCTACATCTCCCCATCAACCATTTCTGCTTCCATTTTACCTCGGACCACAGATCACAACCTTTGGCTCCCAGCTCCGACTTCCGCCTCTAATGTGTTCGCGAAATGAAAAACCCGGGAAAATGTTGAATTATGAAAAGCGAAGCAGAGCAATCAATAGATGGACGATATTCCCCTCGAGTAATAACGTTAATAATCGCTGGGAATTACTTAACACAGCTTTAATTGTTACCACACACTCTCGCCTCTCGTTGCTGCGGTTTCTTGAGCTCCGCGCTTGCGTTTAATGCGCTCCAGTGACGTCGTCGTCATCGTCGTCGTCTTAGACTTGTTATCGTGCCTCCACCGATTGGAACTGCACTCTCCCATGATTGACTCACATTTCGTGGGCCCCGTGCTGCCGCAATGGCAACAAATTATTTGCCTTTTGATTATGAAACCGAAAATGCACTGGGTTGTCCCCCACTTTTGAGGCTTAATGACTGTATGCAAAGCGGCATTGCGTATGTTATAACGTATATTATAACCCAAGTAACTCGGGTTCTGGTTTAGTTATGGTTATGAATTTTGGTATGTGATTAGTTGGGATATTTTCATAGAGATTTAATGGATTTATCTACAGCTTACATAGAAAATACTCTCATAGTTCCTCTGCTAAGCCTGCTGCCAGTCTATTGTACCTTGACTTCCACTTGAGTTACAGCCATAAAACTTGGTATGTGCTTAGCTGTGAACCTAAAACAGAGTTTTACCCGAGAAGTAACGAAGACTTTGCTCACATTTCTGAGATTCTTCTTCTCGTTGTGGAATTTAACTTCAGCTTCTCTGGTCTCAGGTCTCAAGTGTTAATGTGAGGTATCATTGCCCCCCATTAGTGTCACTCGAGAGCAGAGGACGGCATTCCAGAGGCGGCATTCCTACAACCGATGTCCAGCTGCCATTCCAAGTCATTCCAAGCTTATTTCCAGACCAATTCAAGCTATTCCAAGCCATTCCAAGTCATTCCAAGTCATTCCAAGACCATTCCAAGCTGTTCCAAGCTGTTCCAAGCCTTTCCAAGCCATTCCAGGTCCATTCCAAGCCATTCCAAGTCATTACAAGCTGTTCCAAGTCATTCCAAGCCTTTCCAAGACTATTCCAAGACATTCCAAGACAAATCCAAGTCATTCCAAGTCATTCCCAGACCAATCGAAGACCATTCCAAGCTTATTTCCAGACCCATTCCAAACTGCAGTTGCTCCCGCTTTCCGTCGCTGATCTCGTTTAGAATTCCCGGCACGTAGTGGTCGTTGGGCCAGTTCGTAGCTCGGTTCACTTGGAATAGCTTAACCATAACTAGCTTCTCCTTCCTCCTACCTGCTCCCTCCTACCTGCTCCTCACACGTTCACCGACCAGATTATCTAACAGTTCATTTCGCTAACGGCTCCGCCGGTGGACAAGACAACCTCGTCACCGCTTTCTACGCCAGCACTCCGGCACGCGGCACTCGGAACTCGGCACTCATTAAATTGATGATTTAACTACGGCAATTAAGTGAAAATTAAACGCTTCGATGGGCTCGTCGGACAGCTCCTCCTCCTTGGAAGTCCGCTAAGCCGTCATAAATTGGGCAAGATCTTCGCCGCAGGCTCCGTTTTAATTACTCCCCAATTATCACTGCCATTTCCATTTTCCATTTTCATTTTCATTTCATTTTCATGGAGTTTTTTGTTTTGATTTCCATTGCATCATAGTCATCCTGGGTCTCCTCCGGTTGCGCAATCCTTGGAGTATCCTCAGAAATTATGGTAATTTCCTTAGCTCTCCTGGTACTCCTTTTGCTCTTCGGGTTAAGTGCCTTCCCATGGAGAGTTACGTCTGGTTTGCTGGTTAAATAGACTTGGCCACTTGTCCACATATTTGTCCACATATTTGTCCCATTTTTCGCTTCAGTCTTCAGTCTTCCAGTCTTTAGTTTTCCAATCTTTCAGTCTTCACTCTTCACTCTTGAGTCTTGCAGTCTTCCCGTCTTCAGTCTTTCAGTCTTTCAGTCTTTCAGTCTTTCAGTCTTTCAGTCTTTCAGTCTTTCA